>JAFEMH010003509.1:0-261388 GCA_022495995.1 Adenophora triphylla var. japonica
TATTTTTGTCATTTGAATAATAGCAGATTTTAGAATAGGTTCAATCAATTCAAGTTTAAATTCATCAGATTCTAAATCACAGTTGCATAAACAAACCAATTAAGATATTTTCGCTTCTAGATTTGTATTATTACCCAAATGGAAATATACATGAAATGTCTTTGAACATATTGATTACGAAAACTTACTTGAGGAGAATCATGAGGAAATTTTTACCGTGAGTGTTTTTTGAGAGACACCCACATGTTTTCACTTTCATGGTTACATATCTCTCCATCAATGCAGCATTTTCAAGCCTCATCTTTGATATGAGTTGAATTACTTCAGATTTAAGTGTCATATTTTTCCTTTACATAGTTCATATCTCTATCAGTTCGTTAAACTCAACCTGAATATAAAGAAATAAGAGTATGACATTACCAACTATAATGACGATTGGAGCGTGTAACAAAATTAAAAGGGTCGAGAAAGAGAATAATAATGGAGAGACCCATATTAAGGCCAATAACCTGCTACTCCTCCGTCCCAAAACATATGACCAAACATTTTTCATATTTTCTCTAATCAAGAAAGCATTTGATTTTTTTGGTTATTTAATGTGGGACAAAAACTTTTATGGACATTTATTGTGGGTCGGAGGAGGAAATAGCGTAGATTCAACATAAGATCCATCTGGATTAAACTACGATAAATATTATTTATTTTCTACAACTTTAGCAAAGATAATGAATCAAGTTAAAATAAAAGAAAAATATCTTCTAAAAATGTTGGAAAAATAGTGTGTTTTGAAGAAAATTAATGGGTTAATTTCTAAAGGGTAATTTTGCCAAATTACTTAAGTGGTTTAATGTGTTTGGGAAATAAAATATTTAATTATTCAAAATGGTTTTTGGATGAATTAAATATAAATGCTCAAAGGATTTGGCCAAATAAATTTTGATTTTGTAAATCAAAAATGGTCTTGAAGTTTTACTCGAGGTGCTTCGGCCGAGCAAGAGCCGATTGACTCTGGCCGAGCACAAAATGGCAGCGTAAAACAAAGTTTCGAAAGCCATGCTCTGGCCGAGATATGCCTTGCTCGGCCGAGCAGTTAAGATCGGGCCGAGCAGATCTTGGGCAAACATTTAACCAATATTAAATGCGTAAAATCAAAATGAAAATCATTATGGCTAATGATTTTGGATTAATGGTGGTTTAATATTCGTAATAAAATTGTTTATTACATTTTATTACTTAATTAAAACCATGGATTTTCGGTTTTTTATTGGTTGATTGAATATGTATATATTTGTTTTGGTCAAATTTCAACAAGTACAACCAATGACAAGAAAAATGACAAATTTAAATGATAACAGATATCCTGCTCCTTAAAACATATGTGGAGCATTTTGGTATTTGTTTAAGCTTGAGTCACTGGATATAAAAGAGCAATCTATACCCTTGCCAAAAAATCTTAGCTCTGTCGATGAGTGTAGTACGCATAAATGACAGGGGGCGTTCGTAAGAGTCAATAATGGTAGAAGGATAACCCACATAGAATTAAACAAGACTTGTTCTAGATCTATAATCATCTGGGCCATATCATTTCTAACCGGTACATATAAGTTTTAATAATCTCAAAAATTATATGTCACAAGCATATACTCGCATGCCATCAATCCCATGCTCTTTCTTCGTTTAAAACACATGTAACAATTTTTAAATCGTCGAGAGCCTAATCTTCTGCATTATGATGTAAAATGGTGATAATCGTTCTTATGTAACGGAGTGATCTGAATCAACAATGTTTAGGATAAACTAATTTAAGCCATTCACTTCGACCAACTCTTTGGAATTTGCTCGCACAAATTGATGTGAGGTTTTAAAAGCACATTTCTCTAGCTCCTATTTCATGATCAAAATGTTCTAACCCTGGACAGATAACTTTAGCTTCAACATAAATAAAAAGGTTCTTGATTGAAGGCCACCAATATACCCCACAAATTTACGTCAAATAAAGTTTTTCAAATGTAGGCTTCTTTATGGTCTTTACCGCATTCAACTTAAAGAATTTAAAGGAGGAACCGATGCTAGAGAAAATACAATGTTGAGGAAATTTCAAGTTACCACTTCTCGACTAAATTTTCATTAGTTTTTACACAGAAAATTTTATGGAGAATGAAAGATTTTCCATCAAATATGGCACCTTGCTTAAAAAGCTGTAAAAAAAATATGAAACATTGAAGGTCCAGGCATTGCACCTGTCACTGTGCCGGTTATTTCCAGTAAACCGAAAACAAGAAGTATGAATGTAGATTTTGACATCAAGTCTCTAGAAGAAAACTGTTAATGAGCAGCAACTCTAAGCACTTTCATGTTTAGAATTTCATTTCCATTAACTCAAAGCACAGTTCTGAATATATGCACCAAGCTTCCAAAACAAACTTCATTGTTTCATGCAATGCGCAGGTTTCGTAAATTGGACAATGTATTTGCTTACGCACATTTAACATTTTGATTTAATAGCCTGAGGTATGGCTTTTCAGCTTAAAAATGTTAAAATGTCAGTCCCTCGATTTGATGTTTTGCATCCTTTTGAACTCATGTGTCAAACAACTTGGTACTAATGTTTCAAATCTTGAGTTGTTCCTTTGTCAAATTTCGACAACATGCTTAAAGGTTTTACTTAACAACTTGGGACGCATAACGCTTTATCCATTTTAAACGTGTCAAAGAAGAGCGAAGACAAGTTCAACGTTTCTTCAAGCCAAAGGACTTTGGTTATTCCCAACAACGTTTCTTCAAGAATGAGATATCTCAAACCGCTCAACCTTATCAAAGATGTTTGTTTGATCCCTTCATTGTTATTTAGCGCATAATCCTTCTCTTGTAATTAGGTATAAAAGGGACACACGCCAGTATTTCGCGACTTCACACGTCTCACGCCACTAGTAAGCTCCTTCATACGCTCTTA
This sequence comes from Adenophora triphylla var. japonica, assembly GCA_022495995.1. Classification (NCBI taxonomy): domain Eukaryota; kingdom Viridiplantae; phylum Streptophyta; class Magnoliopsida; order Asterales; family Campanulaceae; genus Adenophora; species Adenophora triphylla. The sequence continues at coordinate 2,954 of JAFEMH010003509.1, forward strand.
GCATTGTAATCTCAAGAAAATCCTAGTAAACTGGCCAGCAGAGCCAAATGTCGAAATCCTCCCGGGTTTTGTGCCGGCGAACAAGTTGTTCAAGGGCTTTTCCTAGTCAACAAACATTCCTTGTGTTCATTTCTATTTTATCCACTTGATCCATAATCATTGTACCCCAGATTCATATCTCTTTTGTCATTTTTCAGGTTGTCGTCTAAAGTTGTACTTGTTGAAATTTGACTTAAAAACAATTTGGCGCCGTCTGCTAGGGGAATATTTTGATTATTTGCGTAGAAATGACCAATCACGTCCAAGTCGTCGGCCGGTCAAGGTGTGAGATCGGCCGCTTCAGCTTCCTAATTCCGCATCTGCATCAAGGCAATCCATATTCCATATTTAAGAATTCGGAAAATTTGTCAATTTTGGAGTTAATGTCCAAGCATGGTCGATATGCTGCCAAGAAAGTAAATGACCGGTTGCCCAGGTTGGATCGAGTCGAGGAAGGCGTCGAACACCATGATATTCAATGCCATTGGATACCATGCGTAAAGGGAAGCAAAAGCTGAAACTCAAGTATCTACTCCATTTTCACCTTTGCATCTTTGCATCCTAGATCTTTTTGTTTGGTGCGGAGTGCAGGTACATGATCAAGCCATTTTAGAGATATCCCTATGTCCAAGATTCGCCACAGTAATGCACAATCATGACGTCCCATTCCAATCACGCAACCAAGATTTAGCCTTACTTACACTAGCCAACTCAAGTGTTGTCATCTTGCTATACCTAGTGCCACACCTTTGATGGGGCAAACAGAAATTTCTTTAATGCTTTTTTGATACTTCAGATCTCAATTTAATAATAATCCTTCTTCACTATAGAATCAACTTGTTAAGGAAATGCAGACTATAAAAAGATTTGCTTCAAGCGTGCACCGAGTCGAACTTGCCTTATCACCAAAGTTTATCCTACTTGCTATAATGAATCTCAGTTTTTATTCCGGCAATAGCAATAGCTAAATGTAGAGATCCCGAAGAAGTTTTTGTAGTCCCTCGCTATACGAAGAAGTATGAAGTACGAGCACCGATCCACACGAAGCGATGTGTTGGCCGTATCGTGTGAATCGATGATATTATAAGTATCCCCCGCTGTTTTTAAAGAAGCATGTTTTTTGCGGGGTTTTGGGCTCAACTTTGTCGGGGACCGGCCTTTAAATGAGCTAACGAGGACTTCCTCTAAAACTCTATTTCTTCTTTATGCCTCAACTCATGTCAACATGTTTACTAATCAATTTTCGTGCAATTGCATTTGACAAGTTGACTAGTGACCTTTACGAGAGTTGTACAATGTACCACGCAGTCTTAAAGTTAATATTTCAGACACAGTTTAACAAGAGAGGCAAAGTGACTATACCTGCAACTTGGATATGTCCATTGTACTACTTAAAGCATTCCGTATAGGCTTCGTGAGGAAGAGCTTCCTCCATTTTATAATGAGTCTGGTGATGACTCTGAAACAACTTGAAGAAATCGGAACTTCGTAGCCTCGTTTCATCGATTGGAGGATGACAAATGGGCAATGGAGAAGTCAATCTGTGAGGGACCCTACTCCTCTATTTGAGCCTCAGGACAAAAATCGATTCCCATCATAATAAGTCTAACAGGCAAACCTCGGCTAAATGCGAATCCTAACTTCTAAAGTTCATTTGTATGATTGATCAAGATGGGGATTTGATAATGACTATCCTAAAATTTTTGATTACTGTTTTCAGGGTCCGGGTGGACATCACAGAGTCCTTCGCGCCATGGGAAATCTTTTAGACAAAGCAGATGGCCTAAGAAGAGTGACAAGCCCTCAACTTGGAAGGATAAGTCCAAGTGGTGCGCGTTTCATGAGGAGTTTGGGGCATACCACCAGAGAATTGTTTTGCCTTGAGGAAGGAGATTGCTCATCTATTGTCAAAGGGTCTTCTTAAGGATTTGTTGGGCAGAAGAGGGTAAGAAATGAGTCCAAAGAGCCTGATTCGAGGAGCAAATCTTGATCCGGACGAGAAAGTTTCACTCCTCCAAACACCAAGGTAGTAAATGTTAATGTGGATCCCATATTTGTGGTACAACTTATTCCAACATTTCGCAGCCAAGCGTCATGCCAAGAGTTCTAAGGAGGATCACTCGGAATCGCCTCAAGGTGTCGCGACTTCACGGATGGACGTGGACAAGCTATCTCCTTCGAAGATGAGGATAAGGATAACACGTTGGACCCCATCATGACGGTGGTCTAGTTGTCAGTGCAGTTGCTAATTGTGTGGTCAAAAGAATTCATCGACGATGGTGGCGGAACTGGACCATAATATAATCTTCGCTCATGCTCTTTGGAAGAGACGGGCATTCCTTGTCAAGAAGTGAAGAATTCATCCGCCGGGTAGGTTCATAAGTAGATAAAGCAAACAATCGGAGAAATCAAGTTGCCTATCTATTCGAGGGTATGAATTCTATGGAAAGGTTCGTGTGATTGAATGCTCATCCTCGTACAATGTCATTTTGGGAAGACCTTGGATCCACAACATGAAGTCCGTGCCTTCAACCCATCACCGGTGCGTCAAATTCCAACACCTTGGGGTGTGCGCTGCTGAGTGAAGGGAAATCAAGGCTTAAAGAGTGCTACAAGGTTAATATGAAAGCAAGTTCGGTCCCTCAAGCATAGCAATTAAAGAAAAGCCCCGTGATATTCTTGACGGTGGAGCGTGAGGAGACGAAAAAGTAATTCTGATGATAAGAGTCAAACCCCGAGGCCCAACGTGCAAGTTGGTACACCTTCCATCTCGAAATCCGAAATCGATTGAGTTCTTGAAGAGTCGAAATGTTGTTTTGCGTGGAAGCATGAGGATATGACAGTGAATAAGCAAGGACATCATTATCACAAGTTGAACATTGATCCAACCATCCGCCCACCCACCGTAAAAGAAGAAAGTTTGCCCAGTGAGCGGGCCCAGGTTGCATAAGGGATGAATTTGAGAGGCTTTTGAAGTCCAAGATGATCGGAAAGTTCAATATCCAAGGTGGTTAGCTAATGTTGTGGTGGTAGAGAAGAACGGCCAAGTGGCAGTATGCGTGGACTTCACAGGTACTTGAACAAGCCCGAACCTCAAGAAAGATCCATTCCCTCTTCCTCATATTGATTCTCTAGTTGATAGAGACATGATATCTTGACATTTATGGATGCGTCCTCGTGTTTTCAACAAATTCAAATGGGAGCCCTCCCTGATCAAGAGGATACATACATTCATGACTCCAGGAAGGTATATATTGTTATATTCTTCATGCCATTTGGTCTTAAAAATGCAGGGGCAACTTATCAGAGACTGGTGAACAAGATGTTCAAAGATCAACTTGGCAAGACAATGGAAGTCTACATAGATGATATGGTAGTAAAATCCAAGCATATTGAAGATCAAGTGGAGCATCTAGCTGAGGCGTTCAACATCTTGAAAGCTTTCAACATGAAACTTAATCTAGCAAAGTGCAATTTTGGTGTTAAAGAAGGAAAGTTCTTGGGCTATATGGTGACTTAGAGAGGAATTGAAGCCAGTCCCGAACAGATCAAAGCTATTCTCAACTTGGAATCTCCCAAGAATATCAAAGACGTCCAAAGGTTAACAGGTAGAGTAGCTGCCCTAAATAGATTTATATCTAAATCATCTAATAAGTGCAGGTTGTTCTACGAAGTGTTAAGAAAGAATAAACTCCTCCAATGGACTGATCAACATGAGGCAACTTTTAAACAACTTAAAGAATACCTGATGATGTCACCCCTACTTGCTAAACCAGAACGTGGTGAGCACCTTTATTTATATTTAGCTGTATCTAAGAATGCAAAGTAAGTGTTGGTGAAAGAAATCCAAGGTGGACAGCATCATGTTTATTATATAAGTAAGTCTTTACTAGATGCTGAAACGAGGTACTCTCATCTTGAAAAGTTAATTTTAGCCTTAACTATTGTTGCTACAAAACTGCATCATTATTTTGAAACACATTCTATAACTGTTAGAACTAACTATCCTGTGAGAAATGTGTTGAGAACTCCAGAAATGTCAGGCAGATTGGCCAAGTGGTCGGTTAAGTTAAGCACGTATGACATTTCATATGAGCCAAGAACAGCTATCAAATCTCAAGCTCTAGCTGATTTTGTAGCAGACTTTAGTCCAAGTTTGCAGCTCGAGGTGAAACTAGAAGTACAACAGCTTGAAGGTAAAACAATTCCTAGATTTTGGACTCTGTATACAGATGGAGCTTCAAATTCCAAAGGAATTGGTTTGGGAATAGTTACAAATCCCCTCAAGGTGATATCATACCTCAAGTTTGTATCTTGTGAATTCAATGTCGAATAATGAAGCCGAGTACGAGGCTTTAATCATGGGTTTAACTACAACTTTAAATTTAAATATTATTACTCATATAAATGTATATGTTGATTCTCAATTGCTCGCTAACCATTTCAATGGCGCTATATATGGCGAAGCATTCCAAGATGACTCTGTATCTCCAACATGTTAAAGCTTTGGCTTCAAAATTTCTGTCATTCTCTTTAGAACAGGTCCCTAGAGAAGAGAATACAGAAGTGGATGCATTGGTCAACTTGGGTTCAACTTGCAAGTCTATGTTGCATACTAATATTCCCATTATTTATGTTAAGTACCCGGCAATAGACCAAGTTGAGGAAACTCAAGAAATTACTCAATCTAATGGGGCACAAGATACAAGTTCATCTTGGACCCAACCTATAATTGAGTTCCTTCTATTTGGAACTATTCCACCCGATATTAAGAATGCTAGATCTTTTAAAATGCGTACTTCAACTTTTGTTTTAATAGATAATGTCTTGTTTAAGAAATCTTTGCAGACACTATTTCGAGATGTATTGACAATAAGCAAGTTGAGCTCGTATGTTGAAATCCATGAAGGAACATGTGGAAATCATTCGTGGGAAAGCATTGCACTGGCGCCCTCAAGACTCGGTTATTACCGCCAACCATGCGTCAAGATGCCATGAGCTATGTGCAGAAATGTGATGCCCGCCAAAGACACAAGAACATCTTGCATCAACCCGCCGAACCTCTACACTCTATCGTTTATCTTGGCCTTTCATGCAATGGGGCATGGATATTGTGGGCAAGTTGCCCTGAGGCCCTGGAGGCAAAGTGTTCATGTTGGCAATGACTCCGATTATTTCTCAAAAGTGGATTGAGGCAGAGGCCTATGTGCAAGTGAGAGACAAGGAGGTAGTTTCATTTTTAAAGAAAAATATTATTAGCAGGTTTGGCGTACTCATCGTAGATCATATGTGATAATGGATCCCAATTCATAAGTAAGAAGACTAGAGATTTTTGTGCTCGCTGGGGCATCAAGTTCGATCATGTTTATGCCTGTCCCACCCTCAAGCCAATGGTCAAGTCAATCAAGCAACAAGTTGATTGTCAACAACTTGAAGAAACGCCTAGATCAAAAGAAAGGAAAATGGGGGGTGAAGAATTACCACTTGTACTTTGGGCAGACAGGACCACTACAAAAGGGGCCACAGGTAGAACTCCATATTCCTTGGTATTTGGAGCAGAAGCTATAATTCCAGTCGAGGTGACAATCCCAACAGCAAGGTATGGTTTATTAACTCAAGCTGAAAATAATCTCTTGCTAACCCAAGATCTAGATACAATTGATGAGATCAGGGACTTAGCCAAGATAAGGATGGCAGCTTATCAACAATGGATTGCTAAATCTTACAACAAGAATGTCAGAATAAGGAGATTCCAGGTTGGTGATTTAGTTTTGAGAAAAGTATTTCAAAATACAAGAGAACTGAATGCAGGTAAATTAGCTCCCAAGTGGGAGGGACCATATTTTATTGATGCTGAAGCTGGCAAAGGGGCATATTGGTTGTCAACCCTAAGTGGAGATAGGGTCCCTAGGAGTTGGAATGCCATTCATTTAAAGCTCTATTTTATGTAAGTCTAGTCAAGTTGTTAACAACTAGACTTCTCAGGTATGATTTAATTTATGTCAAGTTCATTCATATGTTTCAATTCTCAGTTTTATTGGAAATCTTTACTAACTTAAGCATCGGAGGGGTGTTAGCTACGCTAGCACCCAATCCTAACATGAATTTGTTTTGCAAGGTATATGACTTGAACAAGAGGAGTAGGCTCAACATGTTAACACGCCAGTACGGCTCCGACATGTTGAGACCTAAGTTGGAGCAGGTCAAACATGTTTACACGCCAGTACGGCTCCGACATGTTTGGACCTGAGATAAAGAAGTTCAACATGTTAACACGCCAGTACGGCTCCAACATGTTGAAACTTTAGCTGGAGAGGGATGGAACATGTTGACACGCCAGGACGGCTTAGAATTGTTCTATTTCTTCAAACGACTTACCTCTGATCAAAGGTACATTTTACTAATGGTTAAAAGATTTACATCTTTTCTAAACAATTAAGGTTTTGACACCTTCGCCCGTGCGCACGATTTCACACTTATTCAAGTTGTGACTATTGGTTGTAACATTGACATGTTACCTACCGTTTATAACATCAACATTTTATCAATTGAACAAACACAAGTATTTCTGAAGAGCTTCAAAATATTTCCAAAAGATTTCACAACTAGTGGATAAGTTGGATAAGCCAATAAGTCCCTTAAAACCTCACGTAAAGCTTGGAGTACTAGACCAACCAAGTACCCCCAAAATAAATTGTCTCGCGCCTTATGAGCCATTACATAACCGAATAAGCAAAAAAGAAATTGTTTTTGTTACCCTTCCTTCCAAACTACTTAAAACATTCAAATTGTTCAAACATCTTGGCCTGCTGCCGCTGGTGTTGCATTTGTCTCCTTCTCTTGATTATTTTCTTCAACTTGAGTCACCACTACGGTACTCAAACTTTGTTGGCATCATCAACCGGCTTGCCACAATAGCTTCAAGTGAATTCACCTCCTCCCCATCCACCGGTTCACTAATGAAGTCTTCTAGAGTTCTTTTCTCTTCCTCCAAATCCCAATTTGGAGCCTGCCCATTCTTGAACTCCTCCATGAGTTGAATCCTAGCCTCCAACAGTGTCTTGGTTGCGTTAAACTTGAAATCTTCCTTTGCTGCTTCAAGTTCCTTCAAATGAGCCTCGTTTTCCCTCACCTTCTCAAGATCCTAAAACATCTCGACTCCTTTCTCAAGGTCCCAATGACTTTCTTCAGTTTCTCTACCTCACCAACATTTATTTTGGCTTCTTTCTTCAGTCTCTCTACCTCCCCAGCACTTGTTTTGGATTCCTTTTTTGATTCCTCAGCCTCATAACTGCATCTAACCGCTTTGATTTTCAGAACATTGACTTGGTCCATAATAGGACTCATTAACTCCGAAACCTGTGTAAAAGAAGTATTAATACTTTGTAAATTCTTTGGTATAAGGTTCAAAATTTCCTCGTTTTACCTTGTCGACAAAATCTATCATCAAAGCACCAAACTTCTCTCTCGTTTTTTCCACATTCAAAACATCACTCACATCCGTGGCTTCAGCCTCTATCAGTTTCCTTTTCTTTGTTTCATCCTTCTTCTTGGATGCATTCACTTCAGAACTGGATGCCATGGAGTTGGGAGTTGGGGGCTTGCCCTCTTTCCTGACAGTCCTCTTTGCTTTAGCATCAGCAAGTAGGTCCGCAGCACTCACATTGGTCTTAGAACGAGTAGCTGCAATAAAGGACATAGAATTAGAACAACTTGAAGGATTAGAATAATTTGAAGATAGGCAAAAACTTTAAGATGTTAATCAAACCTGTAGACATCTTGATAGAACCTGGCAGAGATTCTTCTGGGTTAACTTCTTCTTCCAAACCCTCAACCTTTTCTGCGGAAAACAGGACAGGGAACGCTTTGAAAGACCTGACAAGTGGATCCAACTCGAAAATCTTCTTCACGTTCTCTTCTGTCTCTTCTTGTTCTGGAAAAAGCACGCACAATTTGGCAACTTCTACAAAGAAAATTTAAGTTGGTTAAGATCAGGTGTGCGAAAATTTTAAGAATGTGTGAAATCAAAGGAAATTCCCCCTACCTTGGGACCTCCACTTCGAAATTACACCAGCCTCTTGACCTAGGCTATCTTTCCTAGCAAAGAAAAACTTTTTTCTCCATCCTCTATCGGCAGGGTCATTGTTGGAATTCAAGATGGGATCACCACCACTCTTAACTCTAAAGCAATACCTCCCAAGGCCAAATCCCCTTATATCGGTAGTATAAGCAAACTCTTCTAGACCCACATTCAAACCAGTTTCCTCCTTCAACCTAACTAGGGTTTGTAAACACCTCCAACCTTGAGGCATAATCTGGACATAGTTCAGTTTGGCAGAAGTAAAGAACCTAGTAATTAAGTTCGGAAAAGGGAATTTTAGACCAATGATGAAAGGATATTCTGGGAAACACACCCATTCAGGGGAATAACACTCGGAGGTTAAGTTGGGATGAGTGAAGAAAATAGTTTCGGAGGGCAGCGCATGATTCTTCTTAATAATTTCCAGATCTGCCTCAGAAATCAAGCACTTTTCCTTATCAGGTTCTTTCAACAGATTTTGGGTTACGAAACCCTCAGGAAGACCTTCATCACTCTCGATTATGCTTAACTTCTTTCTTCCCATTTTTTACAACTTGAGAAAATCATCAACAAGAAATTGAGAAGGGGATGAAGAACTCACCAGAAATCTTACTTGTTTTTCTTCTTCTTGCGTTCCTCCTTGATTTCTCTCCAAAGAAAACTCTTTTTGTTAAAGATTCTGTGAAAGGGAGAGTTGGGGAAGGGTTCTAACTTATTTAAGGAAGAGGTTGTAAGCGGTTGGAAGTCTAAAGAACCATCTTGACTTTTGCCTTGGAAATACACAAAACCGTCCCATCAAACCTTTTTCATTAATAACCGCCGTACACTCTATCCATTTTTGGCAAACTTTTTAAATTTTTGTCTCTTTATTCTTTATTTTAAAATTCAAAAAGTTTGGGGGTAATTGTTAGGCCCTACATTTTTAGTCAACTTGTTTTCAACTTGCACATAACGTCTTGGTACTAACAACTTGAGTTCTCTTACTACATCTTGATCATCTTGCAGGTTGAATTATTGTTACATTAAATCCTACTTTTCAGGGAACGTGCCAATGGATTAGGAGACTGATTCGATGACGTTTCTTCATTAAAGTATCCAGCAACGGACCACTATCTCCTTCATCAACAATGTGGCGAGAATATCTCAACAAGATCAACTTATTTCCGAGATTCTAGGCCTGTTATTATCTTTGTATTTTAGCCATTATTTGAGGTATAAAAGGGGGATAACACCTGTATTTTACACACACGGTCTCACTAGCATAAGCTCCCTTACATACGCTCTTAGTTTTGTACTCAAACTCGATCATTAATATACCTTTTGGTCAAGACAGGTTCCTAAACCTCCCGGGGTTTTGTGCCGGCGAACAAGTTGTTCAAGGGCTTTCCCTAGTCAACAAATTCCTTGTGTTCATTTCTATTTTATCCTATAATCATTGTACCTCGATTCTTATCTCTTTTGTCATTTTTCTTGTCATTGGTTGTACTTGTTGAAATTTGACCAAAACAAATATATACATATTCAATCAACCAATAAAAACTGAAAATCCATGGTTTTAATTAAGTAATAAAATGTAATAAACAATTTTATTACGAATATTAAACCACCATTAATCCAAAATCATTAGCCATAATGATTTTCATTTCAGTTTTCTGCATTTAATATTGGCTGTTAAATGTTTGCCCAAGATCTGCTCGGCCGAGTCTTATAGCCTGCTCGGTCGAGCAAGGCATATGCCTCGGCCGAGCATGGCTTTTCCAGAAACTTTGTTTTCTGCCATGATGTGCTCGGCCGAGTCAATCACTCTGCTCGGCCGAACACCTCAGAAAACTTCAAGACCATTTTTGATTTACAAAATCAAAATTTATTTGGCCAAATCCTTGGAGCATTTATATTTAATTCATCCAAAAACCATTTTGAATAATTAAATATTTTATTTCCCAAACACACTAAACCACTTAAGTAATTTGGCAAAACTACCCTTTAGAAATTAACCCATTAATTTTCTTCAAAACACACTATTTTTCCAACATTTTTAGAAGATATTTTTCTTTTATTTTAACTGATTGATTCATTATGCTGCTAAAGTTCGTAGCAAAATAAATAATATTTATCGTAGTTTAATCCCAGATGGATCTTATGTTGAATCTACGCTATTTCCTCCTCCGACCCACAATAAATGTCCATAAAAGTTTTTGTCCCACATTAAATAACCAAAAAAATCAAATGCTTTCTTGATTAAGAGAAAATATGAAAAATGTTTGGTCATATGTTTTGGGACGGAGGGAGTAGCAGGTTATTGGCCTTAATATGGGTCTCTCCATTATTATTCTCTTTCTTGACCCTTCTTAATTTTGTTACACGCTCCAATCGTCATTATAGTTGGTAATGTCATACTCTTATTTCTTTATATTCAGGTTGAGTTTAACGAACTGATAGAGATATGAAACTATGTAAGGGAAAAATATGACACTTAAATCTGAAGTAATTCAACTCAATATCAAGAGATAGTGAGGCTTGAAAATGCTGCATTGATGGAGAGATATGTAACCATGAAAGTGGAAAACATGTGGAGTTCATTCTCTCAAAAATACTCACGGCTAAGGGTTTTCCTCATGAACTGCTCCCTTTTCCTTTTAAGTAAAGTTTTATCGCCAATTCAATATGTTCAGTAAGACGATTTCATGTATGTTTACATTTGGGTTAATAATACAAATCTAGAAGCGAAAAGTATCTTAATTTACAGTTTTTGTTTATGCATAATGTTTAATGAATCTGATGTGCTAATAGGTTTAGAATGCGTTGAACACCTTCTGGTGGACTTGAAATTTGATTGAGACTATGCCTAAAGGATTGCTATTATTCTTCAGAGATGACCAAAGAATACATGACTTCACCAAATAATATTATTTCATTATTAGAGTTTGTAGTACTAAAAATAAATGGATACTTATTTTGTGACTAGGGCTTTAATGAGCATTCTTGATGACTAGCTTGATGGCTACTATTTAGAGGAAATGGTGGAATCTCAGGTATATATTATACCTGCCATTGTTACTACCGGTGTTGAAAGGGACCCGTACAAGTTCAAGGGGAGCAAAGGTGGTGGAAGAGGGTTTGAAATTGACAATAGACATGCCTGAATATGAGATATTGCAAAGGTATTTTATGAACTTTATTTGAATTTTTGTATTTTTATGTTTTGATTGATTTGGTCTATTTTATTTTACATTTATTGCAAGTTCATAATCCCTGTTTGATGCTACCTTTGTCCCATGATAAAATTTGCATTTTTTAAAAATGTTGACAAGCCAAATGTAACATTTATTATAGGATGGAGGAAGTAATTTGTCTCTAACTTGAATTATGGATATAAAAGTAAGTTGTTTTATAGAATTATCAAATCTTAAATAGCTAAACAAACAACTAACGTATAATTTTAGTGATATGTACCCAAGTTGAAACATCTACTGATATTTGTTTTGTGCTCTCAAATCATATGGCCATAATTATGCAGGCACCTAGGGGCTATTTTGTACTTGAAGAGACTACGAAAGGTAGCGGGATTCATAAAATAAACCGCCTCATGAACTAATTGATGGTGGTTTATGGTAAGTGTTTTGTAAATTTGCCAATGTTGTTTTCATTTTTGCAAATTTAAAATTTAAGGTTTTGCCCCGATAATCTTACATGACAATATTATAAGATGTATAAAGTCCAAACTTGAGTGTCGCCAAACTTGATAATTACTCTATCTCTCCCGCCAAAATATTAATCTTTTTGTAATTTGTTGCTATTAAACGAATGTTCTCTTTTTTAATTGATGTTAATGTTGAATAATGAAAACAAATGCCATTTTCTTTTGAATGCAAGTCCGTCATTTCCTTTTTTGTATAGATATGCTCAGATGGTGAGTAAAGGATTACACGAAAGAGGGTGAAGGGATTGAGTTGGGAGTTGCTTTATAATTACAAGGAGGACATTAAATTGCATGGTTTGTGAAGATGCCTTTATTGATGATTTCAAATAGTAAAGTTGAAGACTATTTTTAGTTTCAGTTCCAAATTTTGGATGCCCTTTTGTCATTTTCATTTTGTGTTTTATGTACTTAAACTCTCATAGATTTCTTAGTAGAATGTTTGTAATTAGGATCTTTGTATTTCTGGTGAAATTAATATGATTTTCTCTTTTCTTTCATAGTTTTAAGAATCCCATTGATTATTGGATAATTATTTTCATATGTGTGTTTATGATGGTGGCGTAAAACTTTAACCATACATATTAAGGCAAACAACCTCTCTCCAGCCTCCACTCTTTCTATCGCATAGTAAGTCTTACATTATTATAGGTCTTGCAATTTTATACTGTCGTTGTCGTTGTGCCATTGTCACGGGCATACGAGTACTAGTTTATATTAAAATAGAGGTAGATAATAACCACACTAAGAGTGACTAGTATTTAATCTCAACAAAGACAAAGAAGGGCCGAGATTTACCTAAAAAAATCACCCGACAAGTTGTTACACATCTCTCTTCTCCTACGACACCAGTTAAACGGTTACCCTCACATCCCTTCACTTCTTCGATATTCTTCACCGGCTTCTCCATTCCATCTTCTCTACTTTCAGTAAGGTGATTTCTAGGTTTTTCAATTTGCTATTTCTCTCGATGAAAGCCTTTTTTATACATACATGTGATTTCGATGTTTTCGCATCGAAGAAGGGTTTAGTATTATGAATCTGAATCTACGCTATATACATGAAATAGGATAACTCAGAACAGCGGCTTGCTTGCCCAAACTCAGGTCGCGTTCAGTAGCAAATGATCTCCGACCCGAGAATTTGTCAGCAGGGGCATTCCCTTCAACGCTTTTTGTTGATAATTGGAAGAAGCATCTTGATTTGGCCGAACAATTGTGACTTTGTCGAATCATTAATTCGATAGCCATTTCTCCATTTCTCTCTCTCTAAATACTCTGATTTGATTTGTTCCCGGTGATGGATTTGAGCGGTAAGAGAGTGGAGCGGTTGCTCCGGTAAAGGACACGCAATTTGTTCGACCAAAGTTATCTGAGAAAGGGGGTGCAATTAATTTGGGATATTATGTATTTATAGAGAAATTTGATAAAGTGAGAGCTAAATAATATCTCATCTTGTGCTTAGTGAGAGATCCGAGTTTGGGGCATTACAGAATGACTCCCAAACACACTTCTTCCATTAGTGGCTAACTAAACGTGGAAGCACCAATCTTCCTTCTTAATTGATAAGGTGAGTTGAAGCCAAATGAAGTTTCAACCAAACTTAGATCTCCATTGCCTCGAGTCTTCACGTCCCGTGATCCTCCTTGCAATTCCACGCTCACTTTTGTCTCCTTTTTCATCCACAAACCTCGCGAATACCCATGCTTGACAAGGCCTTGGTCCCTCTATGTCCTCCTAGCAACCCATTGCTTCACTGTTTTGGATCCACTTTATTGTTGGTGTTATTGATCTCAGGTGCCCCATGGTAGTCCAGCTTGAATCATCAACCCACAATATAACATACTAGTTCTTTAAGAAAGTACCCCACTGTAAGTGCTCCAATTTGAGCTTGTTAGTATTTTCGTTAGAAAATTAACGAAAGTTATAACATTTCTAACAATTCCTAACAATTCCTAACATTCCTAACATTTCCAACAAAGCAAGGGCAAAGTGGGCATTGTTATTTAAGGATAAACCAAGGAAAGGAATCAAAAAAGCAAAAGAAATAAGAAAAACCAAAAATAGAAACTACTAACAAAACTCATTGCTTAATTTGAATTTTCAAAAGATTATTCCTTGTGCCCAAAGCCAGGCGATTTAATGAATCAGCCGCACGCTGTCAACCCTATCCGCGCGGACATCTTTGACATTTTCAGAGGGCTATAAATTGAGCCCTCCAGTCTCAAAAATAAGAAAGAAGAACACATTTCCTCAACTGCACTTTGGCGAAAATAGAGAGAAAACAGTGAGAATTCCATAGAATTGTCACCTTTTTCTCAACTATTCAACCAAAATCACACTCACTCAAACACTCTCATATTCAAGCCTTAAACACTCTTACATTCAAGCCTTCAAACACAAAACACAAACAAGATAGGTATAACCTCCCTCTTCTTACCCTAAATCTCTCATCCATGCATGCATTTTCAAGTTACAAAATGTAGTTCATTCATCTTCTTGTCTTAGATCCAAGAAGATCACCATGGAAGTTCATCTCCATGGATGATCTTCTATAAGGATCAACATTATTTTCAAAGTGTTCTTACTTTCTTGCAAAGAAAACACATTTTCAAAACCCTAAAACTCATTTTCATACATCAAATCTCATTTTCAAAGGATAAAATTCTCCTTCCCAAGCAAATGAAGTGCTTAGTCCTAATGTACCCCAAGGATGGTTTGATATAGTTGATTCACCACTAAAATTTCAAGTGATCACTAATCAAAACCTAGGGAAATGGGGACAAGCATGGATGCCAAACCCCCTTTTAAATCACATTTTCCTTCTTGAGAAGTTGCTGTCCAGTAGCAATTTTCTAAGACCCCAGTCTATGGTCTAAATTTTTTGACACAGATAAACTTGGAATTTGGTGTTGACTACAAAACACTTTTTGTAGCCAACATCCAGAGATTTCCAGACATATTTTTACTTTATTTTTTACATGAGTAAAAATCCCTTTTTCAAATTTTCTTTTGAAGGTCAGATCACCAGTCTCTGGGAGTCCAGATCTCATATCTGAGATTTCCAGAAGGTTTTGGGTCCTAAAATCTTCTCCAAAATGGAAAATTCTTTCACAAAAATCTTATTTAAGGTGTCTGGAACAACTTTCATTCTCTGATTTTTCTCAGATTATGAAGTTTTGAAGCCCTTAAATCTATTTCAAAATCAAGTGTCCACTGCCTTTTTCATTCTGGCAGAAGTGTTCTTCAACTTCCAAAAATATTTTGAGTACCAAAACTCTACCCAAAAATCACACCAAAAATCATGGGATCTGTCCAAAGTCTAATAAAGAATTCCCAATTTTTACTTTTCTGAGTTTCAACTTATTTTGGCCAAAACACACACACACAAATGATTTTCAGCTTGGAAGACTCGTTTTACGAGGCATTCCGAGTGCACACTAGCGTCCTTCCCGGCATGTAACGTGACCTCCGAACCCAAATCTCTAATCTCGGGCATTTTTCAAAGTTTTGGCCCTTAAAACAAAAATGGCGTGGCGACTCCGGTCTTTTTCGATAGGTTTTTCAAAGAAACGAAAAATTTCAAAGTTAAACCTCTTTTTTTTCGGAAAAGAAAAATTTTGGCGGTGGCACATCATCACACCCACCCCCAACGTGGCATCTTCGGCTTCACAGCCTTTGCATATTTGGTCGCACCCCGAACCCCATACGATCATTTTATGTGGTATACAACATCTTCTATTCCATCCCAAGCCATCAACTTAGCTCCTTTGGTGATCTTCCATGTCCCGCAGGCAGTGGCGGATCTAGACCCCCCTGGATTTTTCGTTTCAGGGGAGTCAAAATAGTAAATTTGAAAAATAAAAAGGGTCATTTTGTAAAAATAACAAAAGTCAGGGGGGTCGATGAACCCCCCTCAACACCCCTGGACCCGCCACTGCCCGCAGGCGAAGGTCACCACACAACCTCTCCTGTCTAATTGCCCTATTGAATTCAAGTTCCTCTTCAAATATGGAATTTGTCGCTCATCACGTAACCGCAACATAGTTCTATTTGGTGCCTGGTCCCAAATGTCACACTTTCTTATGATTTTGACCAGATTATTATCTACGAGACAGACAACCCCAAAATTGCCCAAAGTATACAGCTCCATCTCCGTACTAGTTCACGAATTAAACGATAGTCCTGTAACCAAGATCCCCGAATCCATCAGACTACTGCTTTTACTCAAGATTAAATGCATTTGCGATCTATTTCTTTACTCTCGTTTACGCATAATTATAATTCTGTTTAAAAATTGGGAATTGTGATTTTGCAGTTTGTGCTATTGCAAGGAGACTTTATTTTTGCTAGCTACGTTACATTCATTCTTTTTCAGGTAGTTATGCTATGCTGTGTATTTGCCTGTTTTGTTTTACTCGTGATTTAGCACGACGAGAAAAAATCATCTTTAACTGTAGTGCCCATGTTAAAGACCATGTAGTATGTTTGATAAATTTTGATCTAAAAGGAAATTTATGGAATGTGAGAGAATTATTGCATTTATTATGTGACATTTGATTTCTTGAGCTTTTTCTTGATAACTTTCCTGGTTCTAGGAATGCTTGGTAAGACTTTATGATGTTCTTATGAATGAATGATCAAAAAGTTTTTTTTTCTTCTCGATCAAAAGCAAATTTGAAAACGATTTGCTCATTCATTTTGGTACGGAAGGAGTAAGTATTCTACTTTGTATTAAGAAAATACCTCAGATAATCATGGCCTAATTGGTTCCTAATGATGTTTGTTGTTTGGGAATGATAGGATAACATATTCTCTATTTTACGTCCTATTCTTATGAAATATTTTATCTAATATATACTCCCTCACCATTTTAAATGAGATAACTACACCCCTCCCACCATCTCACAAACACAACACACACTCTCTCTCACACACTTTCTCTCTCAAAATGAATTGGACCTGGATGGGGCGCATGGCAGTTTCGATGGCAGAGAGATGGTGGTCAAAGGAGCCTAAGATTGATAACATGTTGTGTGTAATTGGCTGGGACTCCCTCGTTGTCGCCTCTTTCTATCTCAGTGTATCCGTCGCCGCCGTCGTTCGCGTAGGGATCCCCATTTTTTGTTGGTGATTTTAGTGTCATCAACTATTGTATTGTAATGGTGATTTACTAGAGATCAATATGATTCGTATTAGACTCGGATACGAGTAAGGGAAAGTGTGGAGTACACACTAGTTTGAGCTAAAACGAAATCAACCTCGATAAAGAAGTAAAGGTTAAAGGGTAGCACATTTTGCTGATGTGCTCGGCCGAGCAGAGTCCTTGACTCGGCCGAGCATAGCATAGCAGATTGTCAAAGTTTCTGGACAGCCCTGCTCGGCCGAGGCATATGCCTTGCTCGGTCGAGGCATATGCCTTGCTCGACCGAGCAGTATGATTGACACGGCCGTGCAGTTCAAATGACACGGCCGTGCAGTTGGGAAAAATCTCTGGACATGTATGCTCGGCCGAGCGAGTCCCTTGACTCGGCCGAGCAGTTCCTGAACTGGTGTCATTTCAAACTGAAAAGACACATCGCTTGGCTAAAGTCATGACTGTTGATTATACCCTTTATCTGATGCCTCTCCATCTGTATATATACAGAGTTTGATCTCCTTTGTAGACATGAAAAACACAAGAGTGATACAACAACAACGAAAACACAAAACAATTCTCAAGTTTAGATTTGTCTTCTTTGCCTAGATACAAATTGTGTGATTGTCTTATCCCAATAAGGATTTCGTGTAACCCAGGCAATAAGGGTCAAAATACTTTATTCGGAAAGTGGATTATACACGATTCAATCATATATCCGACCTTGTTATCAAGATCAAGACCCTATATCCCCAACAAACGAATAAAGTATTTAGTGATACTCATGGCTGGAGGAAGTACTGTGAAGGAGATGACGACTAAATTTGGGAAGCTGGACAAATTTGAAGGACAAGATTTTTGGCGTTGGCAGAAGAAGATGCAATTCCTTTTGACAACGTTAAAAGTGGTGTATGTTCTGTCTACCCCAATTCCAGAACCGTTGGAGAACGATAATTTGGAAGCGATCAGACGTAGATCGAAGTGGGAAAACGATGACTACATTTGCAGAGGACACATATTAAACGGTATGTCTGATTCTCTATTTGACATTTATCAAAATGAGGAATCTGCAAAAGAGTTATGGAATTCTCTTGAATCCAAGTACATGGCAGAGGATTCTTCTAGTAAGAAGTTCCTTGTAAGTAATTTTAATAATTACAAGATGGTCGATTTAAGGCCTGTCATGGAACAATTCAATAAACTCCTTAGAATCCTTGGACAATATACACAACATGGGCTGAAGATGGATGAGTCAATATCTGTTTCAAGTGTGATTGATAAGTTGCCTCCCTCCTGGAAGGATTTCAAACACACTTTGAAACATGGTAAAGACGATCTGTCTTTGGTTCAACTTGGTAGTCACTTGCGCATAGATGAATCTCTTAGGGCGCAAGAGAATGACAAAGGCAAAGGAAAAGAAATTGCTGGACCCTCAGTAAATATGATTGATGAGGGTGGAAACAATAAAAACAAAGGAAAGAAACGTAGTTTCAAAGACAATGGTTCTGGTCCCAACAAGAAGCCTAAATTGGCTTGTTGTAAGTGTGGCAAGACTGGTCACTTTAAGAAGGATTGTCGTGTTGAAAACAACAAGAATGGCGCAAGCACCAGTGGTTCGAGAAAGGGGTCTAAGGACCATTCTCAAGACCAAGGTCAGAATTTAATACATAGTTGGAACATACTCCCTCCGTCCCACTATACTTGACACTTCTTTCCATTTTGGGTCGTCCCACTATACTTGACACCTTCCAAAAATAACCAAGTTTTTATATTTTTATATTCACTCTACCCCACCACTCATTCTCTCTCTTCATTTTCTACCACATATTTATTCAACCAACACTACTATTTACCCCACTCATTCTCTCTCTTCATTTTTCACCACACATTTTTTTTATTTTATTCTTTTTCCTTGGTTTTTGAACCCACCTCTTGGGTGTCAACTATAGTGGAACGGAGGGAGTATTTATTAAAAATTCTGTTTCACTAATTTCTGAAGCATTTTATGTGCAGGATGATGCTATTGCGTGGTGGATTGATTCCGGTGCCACAACTCATGTTTGTAAAGATCGTTGTTGGTTTAAGACATATAAGCCAATGGAAGACGGATCTGTCCTTTACATGGGTGATGATCATTCCGCTCCTATTCAAGGGAAAGGAAGTGTGGTGTTGGAATTCAGTTCGGGAAAAACTGTTTTTTTGTTTAATGTATTGTATGTACCTAAACTTCGTAAGAATTTAATTTCTGGTCCTGTCTTGAACAAGTGTGGATGCAAACAAGTATATGAATCCGATAAGTATATCTTGTCGAAGTTCGGTGTATTTGTAGGATTTGATTATTATAATAATGTTTAAATAAAATTCCTGTTAACTCTAGTTCTGTTTATATGACTTCATCTGTTGTTATCAATTCCTCATTATGGCATGCTCGGTTAGGACATGTGCACTATAAAAGAATGCTTGAAATGTCCAAAGATGGTTTTATTCCTGCTATGGATAAAAATACTGGAAAATGTAATACTTCAAAAGGCTTTCAATTCTTAATGTAAGATTATCCCATTTTGAACATAGCCACCATCATTAGATGCGTTGTGAGTTTGTTCAAATGCATAGCCACGCATTTAAAATGTGTTGTGAGTATGCGGATCTACTTGCTTTGGTTGAATATTGATTCACCATTAAGTTAAGAATTGATAAGTATTTCGGCTGAATCTCAAATGAATGATCATTTGATTGAGGTACCAAATGAGACACCCGAACCTCGTAAAAGTAAAAGAGCAAGAAAAGCTAAATCGTATGGTTCTGATTTTCAACTATATTTTAGTTATGGGATCAAGAGATCAAATTGAATCTCAATACTCTTACTGTTATAGTATAGAGGAGGATCCAAGAACTTATGATGAAGCAATAAAATCTCGAGATGCTGGTTTTTGGAAAGAAGCAATCGATGATGAGATTAGTTCTATTATGGAAAATAGTACATGGGTCTTGTCTGATTTACCACCAGGTTGTAAACCTTTAGGGTGCAAATGGATCTTCAAAAAGAAGATGAAAGTCAATGGAACAATTGACAAGTTTAAAGCTCGATTGGTAATTCAAGGCTATAGACAAAAGGAAGGGATCAATTACTTCGATACATATGCACCGGTTGCTCGTATCACTACTATTAGATTACTAATAGCTTTGGCAGCTATTCAGAATCTATTGATCCATCAAATGGATGTCAAAACAGCATTTTTAAATGGTGATTTGGAAGAAGAAGTGTATATGAAACAACCTGAAGGATTTGTTATGCCAGGTAATGAGCATAAGGTATGTAAGTTAATTAAGTCATTGTATGGAAATTTGACAAGCAAGCACCTAAACAATGGTATCAAAAATTTGATGAGGTTGTTTTGTCGAATGGTTTTGTATTAAATCAGTCAGACAAATGTGTATATAGCAGATTTGATGAATCCGGTAAAGGTGTAATCATCTGCCTATATGTAGATGACATGTTGATTTTTGGCACAGACCAAAATGTAGTTGATAAAACTAAGAAGTTTTTGACATCAAAGTTTTCTATGAAGGACATGGAAGAAGCCGATGTAATTCTTGGTATAAAGATTAAATGGATGAACAAGGGAATTGCAATTACACAATCTCATTATATTGAGAAAATTCTCAAGAAATTTAATTGTGATGATTGTTCTAAAGTTAGTACTCCCATGGATCCAACTAAAAAACTTGTGTCAAATACTGGTAAACCTGTATCACAGCTCGAATACTCAAAAGCCGTTGGCAGTTTGATGTATGCTATGACGGGCACTCGACCCGATATTGCTTATGCGGTTGGTAGATTGAGCAGGTTCACTAAGTAATCTTTAGTAGACAAAGATTGGCATGCAATAACAAGGGTATTCAAGTACTTAAAAGGTACTATGGATTATAGTTTGTGTTATTGTGGACATCCTTCTATATTAGAAGGTTACACAGATGCCAGTTGGATCAACCGAGAAGATTCATCTTCTACTAGTGGTTGGGTGTTCTTGCTTGGAGGAGGTGCCATTTCTTGGGCTTCCAAAAAGCAGACATGTATTACGCATTCTACAATGGAATCTGAGTTTGTAGCATTGGCTGCTGCTGGAAAAGAAGCAGAGTGGCTTCGAAACTTGATATATGAGATTCCATTATGGCCAAAACCGATATCACCAATATCTATCCATCATGATAGTGCTGCCACATTGGCTAGGGCTTATAGTCAAATGTATAATGGCAAGTCTAGACACTTCGGGTGTCGACATAGTATGATTCGTGAATTGATCATGAATGGTGTGATTTCGCTGAGTTTGTTCGGTCGCAACAAAATTTGGCCGACCACTGACAAAGGGGTTAGCAAGAGACTTGGTAAATAAGTCTCAGAATGGGAATGGGATTAAAGTCCATTTAATCCTCTAATTATGAGATACCCAATTCCCTTCTAATACAACGTTAGAAGCTTGAATTCAATGTGGAAAGCTCGCAGTTGGAGATTGGAACACATGTTATTATCTTTCCCAATGTATGTGTTCAGACCTGCAAGTAATGGTTAGGTTGAAGAATATCTTCTTAATAGTTCCTTTGAAAAATTGCAACTGCAGGTGCAAGATTAAAGGAACTACCTATATGGACATGAAGTTTTACCGCTTCAAGAAGCTAGGACTTGGCTTCCTATATGTTCACTATTGGATATGGACACATGGCTTGTATCAGTGTCAAGATTAAACAAAGAGAATTGTACGAAACTTATGTGTATAGTATCTTCAGGTATTCATAAGGGTTGACGGGTTCAATCGTTAGGACACTGCGATTCTCGAGTATTTGAAATGTGTATTATACTAAGATGAAAATTCAATCGCAAGACATTTTCATTTACGCATTCGTTTGTTTCGTTATTTATAAGATTAGTAAATCAAAGGATTACACTAAAATAGGGGATTTGCTGGTGATTTTAGTGTCATCACCTATTTTATTGTAATGGTGATTTACAAGAGATCAATGTGATTCGTATTAGACTCGGATACGAGTAAGGGAAAGTGTGGAGTACACACTCGTTTGAGCTAAAACGAAATCAACCTCGATAAAGAAGTAAAGGTTAAAGGGTAGCACATTTTGCTGATGTGCTCGGCCGAGCAGAGTCCTTGACTCGGCCGAGCATAGCATAGCAGATTGTCAAAGTTTCTGGACAGCCCTGCTCGGTCGAGGCATATTTCTTGCTTGGCCGAGCAGTATGATTGACACGGCCGTGCAGTTCAAATGACATGGCCGTGCAGTTGGGCAAAAATCTCTGGACATGTATGCTCGGCCGAGCGAGTCCCTTGACTCGGCCGAGCAGTTCCTGAACTGGTGTCATTTCAAACTGAAAAGACACATCGCTTGGCTAAAGTCATGACTGTTGATTATACCCTTTATCTGATGCCTCTCCATCTGTATATATACAGAGTTTGATCTCCTTTGTAGACATGAAAAACACAAGAGTGATACAACAACAGTGAAAACACAAAACAATTCTCAAGTTTAGATTTGTCTTCTTTGCCTAGAAACAAATTGTGTGATTGTCTTATCCCAATAAGGATTTTGTGTAACCCAGGCAATAAGGGTCGAAATACTTTATTCGAAAAGTGGATTATACACGATTCAATCATATATCCGGCCTTGTTATCAAGATCAAGACCCTATATCCCCAACATTTTTTTCTCTCCCTCAAGTTCCTTATTTGTCGTGTCTGAACGTTGGTTGACGGTCTACCCAATTTGATGTCTTTTTTAGTTGACAGGTTGTGTGCGGAACCGTGTCTACTGGACATTTTTAAGTTAAAAGCCCATTCCATTATTCCTTTCGCTAAAAAAACATGGGGAAGTTGCTGGGGTACAAAGTTTAGTGTGGTTCACAATATACTCCCTCCGTTCCAAAATGTTTGTCTCATTTGACTTTTTTGTTGAACTTTGACCACAAATTTATGAGAGATTAATCATGTTAATGAAATTCTAAAAGTTGTTGTTGATAATATTATTAATGGTGAATCAATAGAAATTTTTAGAATTTCATGAACATAATTAAATTGTCATATATTTGTGGTCAAAGTTCAACAAAAAAATCAAATGGGACAAATATTTTGGGACGGAGGGAGTATCTCTTTCACTACTATTTATGATTTAGGGTCCAAGGTTGTCATTATATTGTCAATTTAGGATTTTTAACCAGTTTTGTTAAAAAAAATCGTTAAATGATCATGTGCAAGTCATGTAAAAAATAGCATTCATTTTGTGACAAAAATATATATTAAAAGTACGTATTTATTTTGATATTTATTTTAGGACGGAGGTAATATTACTTTTGTTGTTGTATTTAATTTGATATTTATTTTGGGATGTAGGTAGTACTAATTTCGTTGTTGATAAGTATTTCAATATAAAATAAAAAATGAAAAAGTTCTTAGTTGTTTGGTCACCGGAGTATGTGCTCGTCAAACTTTATGGTGTTCTTATTAGTAGTTTAGTTGACAACTGAGTACTCTTATAAGTTAAGTTTTCAGTTGTTTGGTCGCTGGAGTTGGTGGTCGCCAGAGTTGATCGTGTTTTTAGTAGTTTAGTTGACAACTGAGAATTTACCGATAATTTAAGTTTTCAGTTTTTTGTCGCCGGAGTTGGTGGTTGCCGGAGTTTATCGTGTTCTTAGTAGTAGTTTAGTTGACAACTGAGAATTTGCTGTTAAGTTAAGTTCTCAGTTGTTTGGTTGCCGGAGTTGATCGTGTTCTTAGTAGTTTAGTTAACAACTGAGAACTTACTGATAAGTTAAGTTCTCAGTTGTTTGGTCGCAGGAGTTGGTGGTTACTGGAGAGGTCGCCAGAGTTTAGTGGTCGCCGGAGTTAATCGTGTTATTAGTTTAGTTGACAACTGAGAACTTACTTATAAGTTAAGTTCTCAGTTGTTTGGTTGCCGGAGAGGTCGCCAGAGTTGGTGGTCGTCGGAGTTGATCGTGTTCTTAGTAGTTTAGTTGACAACTGAGAACTTACTGATAAGTTCTCAGTTGTTTGATCGCCAGAGTTGGTGATCGCAGGAGTTGATCGCGTTCTTAATGGAGATAACTGAGAACTTACTGATAAGTTACGTTTTCAGTTGTTAGGTCGCCGAAGTTGGTGGTCGCCGGAGTTAATTGTATTTTTATTAGTTTAGTTAACAACTGAGAACTTACTGATAAGTTATGTTCTCAGTTGTTTGGTCGCCGAAGAGGTCGTCGAAGTTGGTGGTCGCTGGAGAGGTCGCTGAAGTTGGTGATCGCCAGAGTTGATCGTGTTATTAGTATTTTAGTTAACAAGTCAAGTTCTCAGCTGTTTGGTTGCCGAAGTAAAAAAAAAAGTCGTCGAAGTTGGTCACCGGAGTTGTTGACCGGATGAGATGAGGAGGGTGACCTAAGGTGATGGTGGTTGGAGAGAAAGTAAATTGATAGAGATGGTGAAATTAGTAAAACGATGGGAGGGTGAACTTAGTAAAATGAGAAGGGGAGTGTAATTATTAAGCTAGAGATTATATGGTTAGATAAAATATTGCATGCTTTATGAGGTATAATTGGTAAGTTTGAGGAATTATATGGTAAATCTCTCCAAAAAAATTAAAAAAAAAATTGTAAGTATAAGAGTAAGTCTTATGAAAAAATAGTTTTTCTTAACATTAGATAAAATATGGGGGATTTGGGGTCCTTAAATTAAAACGACTAAATTTTCCGTTAAAGAGCATATTATTGTTATTAAACCATTATATTTGCTAATTTTATTATTTTTCAAATTTTAAGAAAATCTGATTTTAATTTTAAGAAAAAAAATACCAGGATGAAGGAATCAATATATATATAAAAGCTGAAGTGAATAAGAAACATTGTTAAAAATAGTAATTTGGCGCCAATATGCAAGCTCTGAGAATGGAAAGTTTCCAGGGTATTTGTGTAATTTCACATTTATATAATAGAAATTTAACATTTTAAAAAGGGGAGAATTCGAGGAGTTCATTGACATCTGTGTGAAGGTCTTAGTCGTTAAAGTTTTTAAAATTTACAGCTGTTGTTGGAACAAGTTGTTTGGACAGACAAATTTTGAAATTGCAAATGGGTTTCTCTTTCCTATCACTACTTTATGATGAAAACTTTGGAGAGAGAAACAAAAGCAAGAGAAGTAGAGAGAGAAAGAGAAATTGAGCAAGAGAAAGAAAGAGAGATTGAGAGAATAAGGGATAAAGAGATAGAAATCGAGAAGGCGGAATGAGTTTTCTGATCTAGGGCGTGAAACCGAGCAAGACAGAGGCGGATTCGATGTCGAGGAAAGTTAAGATGAGGTCGGAAGCTTGGGGTTGCTGTGGTGTCGGCGGAGATGGAACAAAAGAAAGAGAAGTAGGGAGAGAAAGAGAAACCCAGCAAGAGAAAGAAAGAGAGACTGAGAGATTAAGGGATAAAGAGATACAAATCAAGGAAGCGACGCCTTTGGGTAATACAAGCCGATTCACATACGCCAAGGTTCCAAGTAATCAGAAACAAATTTAACTTCTAGAAGGTCGTCTAAAAAGCCTCTGTCGGTGCCGGAGGAGGAAGAGGTAGAATGAAACTCCATTATTTTTTCTTCTTTTGAAATTAGCTATTGTAGATTTTATTGCTAAACTTATAGTCAGTTTTTTTTTTGGCTTGATCAATGTGAAGGTATTAGTGATATGATTTTAATATTTTGTATCAGCTAAGTTGTTGATATACGAAATGGAGATAACATTTTTTTTTCATGGTTAAGAGTTATTCCACTTTTTATAAAATAATATAGAACTTCCGTAACATGGTAGTATGTATGTAGGTTTTTAAATTCTCACTTTCATTAATTTACATATGTGATCAAAAGGTGGGTTAAAAATTACATAAAATTTTTATATTACATTTTTTCAATATAACTTATAGATAAAAATTAATAGTTTCTTTCCCCCAAAAAATATATTTTCCTATATAACTTATTTTGAATTCAATAAAATGAAATATAAAAATTACGTAAATATAACTTCAATGAAATATAAAATTACGTACAATTTTTATATTACATTTTTTTCTATATAACTTATGTAAGTTAATAGTTTCTTTATATTACATTTTTTCTCCATACCATTTAATTTATTTTTATTAAAATGAAATACAATTTTTAGAAACATTTATTTTTTAGACAGGAGTCTGCTCCAAATAAGTGCTCCATTTTTATGTATTTTTCAGATTTAGTTTCTATATTTTTGGGAAACCAAATTATTAAAGTAAGAATACTTAGGGCAGAAGGATGGATGGAAATTTCATTGGTTATTCTTTTGGGAAGATATAACGAGGATGTATGGGAAATTTTATTGGGGCAAATTGCATTTTAGTTACTTTTTGTCGATATTTTCAATTGTTTATTGAATTTTCATTTGTTACAAATAGATTATTGAATTTGTCTTTTGTTACAATCAGGTGTAATTTTGGATGAACGGTTAAAAATCTAACAGTTAATTAAGGGCTATTTTGGTTTTTTTCATCGAATATGACCCCCATAATTTTTTAAGGTGGCTAATTGCCTACACGTTGTATTGGTGATACGTGTCTTCTATCTCCATCTCCTTTTGGCAATGGAGAAGTATTAATGTGATAACCCCGATTGAGAGTCTATTTCACCCAAAAAAGATTAATTGAATCACTGTTATTGTGTTAAAACTTGATTTACCTGATTTTTTTTTTGTCCTTTAAATTTTTAACACAAATAATATAAGGGTTCAGGGGGTGTAGTTTAAAGTAAAATAAAATTTGTCGTATTGAGTTGTTAAAATAAGAAATAAAAATCTGATTTGATTAAAGAATTAAAAAAGTTCAAAACAAATAAGTATAATTTTTTAAAGTCTAGCAAAATGGTACTATAAATAGTGATTTTTAAAGTCTATAATGATATTTCCCTGTGGAAAATTTGAAAAGTGATATGAATACTTAGAAATTTAAGAGGCGACAAAAAAACAAGGAATAATAATTAAAGTATAATCTAATAATCTTTGCTACTATTATTAGTTTCAAGGGACCAGACTTTTAATTTTTGTGTTGTATTAAGAAGAATCTAAGAGTTGCTTGATAATGTGAAAGTGTCTAAGAAATTACTATTTGTTGCATGATCATTAAATTCAAAACCGATGTCATTGACATTATCATCAATTTAGGAGAAAATCACTTTCTTAACAATTATTATTTTTATCTTCATGTATAATTTTATACATATGTAATTTCTTAAAATTTCAACTTTATTTGCAATTAAAGGTGAATATTTCACTAAGAATTACTATTTGTTGCATGGTCATTTAATGTCATGTTTCTTAATTACATGAAAGTTCATTACAATATGAACTTTTTTGGTTGGGTTCCTATTTATGAAAAAAAACGTTTTGTCGTGCGTTTTAACGCACGGGTGGCATACTAGTTGTAATTAAAAGACATTAAGTTAAGAGGAATCATGAGAAAAATATATATGTAAAATATTTTGTAGTCGAGATTTAGTGAAAATATAATTAAAGCAATTGCTTTTTCTATTCAAAGTACATACTTTCTCCGTACATGCCGATAGTTAAAAAATAAGTGGGTTCAAGAATTAAGGAATAAGTGAAAAAAAATGATGTGTTGTAAGTGTAAATGGTTGGTTAGGAGAAAGAAAGTGAGATAGAGAAAGGAACAATTAGAAAATAAAAGTTAAATGGAAGAAAGTGACGACTCCAATAAATTGTTTTCACATGTCAAGAACTTTTCTCAATAAAAAAAATGTTTAATAGTTAATGAATAATTGTTGTGAGTACGATATATGAGCCAACAAATAAATATGTAATAAAGCTTTTCATTTTAAGATTTTCTTTTGGGTGGGATATGGGAATTTTGAACTTTCGACCGAGAAAAGTATCATATTAGAGTTTTCACAAATTTTATGAAATAAATTTGAATTAAGGAGAAGGCAAAGGGTGCTCTTAAAGCCTTGCCACGGATATAAAGCTTGGGCCTAATCATGTGGTCCTAGAAACCTATAACTTTTGTACTTTAATAAGCGGCGTTTGATTCGCCGCATTTTTCATTTTTTTATTTCATTGTTGAAATTGATTTGAAATTTGTAGATTCTACTACACTTGGTTCGTTATTACACTTGGGCTTCGTTTGTTTCGACATAAAATATTTTTCGGAAAACGTTTTCTGAAAAATGTTTTTCTGTAAAATGTTTTACTTAGGAAGGGCGTAAAATATTTTACGGCGTAAAATGTTTTACTTAGGAAAATGTTTTACTTATGATTATTATTATTATTATTATTTATTTATTTATTATTATTATTATTATTATTTTATTATTATTATTATTATTATTATTATTTTATTATTATTTTATTATTATTTATTATTTATTATTATTATTATTTTATTATTATTATTATTATTATTATTTATTATTATTATTATTTTATTATTATTATTATTATTATTATTATTATTATTATTATTATTATATATTTATTATTATTATTATTTTTTTTTTCTTTTTTGTATTATTTTATTATTATTATTATTTTTTTTTTATTATTATTATTACTATTAGAATGAGAAAGTAGAATGTTGTACCTTGTGAAATATGAGTTGTACATGAAGGGCACCATTTTTCGGAAAATGTTTTACTTAGGATAAAGTCAGTAAGTCGTTTTACTTAGGAAGGGCGTAAAATGTTTTCCGAAAAACGTTTTCTCCATTTTCCGGAAAACAACCAAACACCGGAAAATGAGTTATTTTACGAATTTTTATTTTTCGGAAAACAACCAAACACCGAAAAACGAGTTATTTTACGAAAAACAACCAAACAACGGAAAACGAGTTATTTTAAGGAAAACATTTTCCGAAAAATGTTTTACGGTGAAACAAACGGGGCCTTAATTCATTGAGCACAAAAGTGAGAATACACTTGGTTTGTTGAGCACGAAAGTGAGAATACACTTGGGCTCCGTTTGTTTTGGGGAAATGTTTTCTGGAAAATATTTTTCCCATTTTTCGATGTTTATTTAGCATCGAAAAATGGGGAAAATATTTTTCGAAAAATATTTTTCTCACTTTTCTAAGTAAATGATTTACGGATTTTTTCTAAGTAAAACATTTTTCGAAAAATGATAACACCCTCTGGTACACACATACACACACACCCCCCCACGTTACCCACCCCACATCAACCACCCCTACCCCTACCCCATCACCACCCCCTGCCACCCCCCACCCCCACCCATCCACCCGTCGAGTAAAAAAAATCATTTTAAATTTATTTTTAACAACTCCTCCCCCAATCCACTCACCACCCCCTGCCACCCCACCTCACCCCCGTTAAGTCAAAAAAAAATCATTTTAAATTTATTTTTTACAACTCCTCCCACACTCCGCTCACTACCCCCCTCCCCCCGCGTCGAGTAAAAAAAAAATAATTATTTTAAATTTATTTTTAACTACTCCTCGCCCACTCCACTCACCATCCCCTGCCACCCTAACCCCCCCATCCCGTTGGGTAAAAGAAAAATTAATCATTTTTCGAAAAACAGTTTGTAGTTAAATTCAAAAAAAAAAAATAAAAAATAAAAATTGACCCGACCGGGGGGTGGGGTGGTGAGTGGATAGTGGATTGAGGGAGTAGTTGTTAAAAATAAATTAATTTTTTTTTGACTCGACAGGGGGGTTTGGACTGGCAGGGGGTGGTGAGTGGATTGGGGGAGGAGTTGTTAAAAATAAATTTAAAATGATTAATTTTTTTCTACTCGACGGGATGGGGGGTGGGGTGGACTGGCAGGGAGTGGTGAGTGGATTGGGGGGGGGGGTAGGGGGTGGGGGAGGGGGGTGATAGTGGTGAGTAGGGTGGGGGTAGTGGTGGTGATTGGGGTGGGTAAATTTGTAGTCAACTTAATCGAATATTTTTCGAAAAATATTTTCGAAAAATATTTTCTTTATCAAACAATAAAAACATGTTTATCTTATTTTTCAAAAAATATTTACATTTTTCCAAAAGCATTTTATCAAAAATTATTTTTCAAAAAATATTTTACGTGCCTTATTACTCTAGTTCGTTACTTTAGTTCTAGTTCGTTACTTTAGTTCGTTGAGCACAAATCTAATACTCCAGTAACCCCCAAAAAAAATTGCGGAGGACCACCAAAACGATTTTGCCTTAATTCGCTTACCGTCATTCCAAATTGACAAAAATAGGTCAAAAATTCCCAAATTTCCGACAATCTCTCCCTTTCCGATTACTCATCAATCCAAAACCCTTTACCTAATTTGCTTCGAGTCGATTCCAAATTGATTAAATTCAGCTTAATAATTCACCCCGCAACATGATATCTTCAGGCTTTTCTTTAATTCCATTTTCGGGTAAGCTCTTTTCTTGTTTTTTGGTAATTCTTTTGTTGTTGCCTTTTCAATTTGATGAACTTAGTGCGCTGTATACAGTTAATGATTCAATTTTGGGAATTTTGGATGAATAATGAACCCTAAATTGTAGAATGTATCGGGTTATTATCATTTAGGGTTATTGAACTCGTTTGTTTTCTTGTTGTTGGTGGTAACTGATAAGTATGTGCGTTGAAGGAACTAAACGGCCCTTACGCAAAAACACAGTTTTCGTGGAATCTGAAGTTGTTCAGTAAGAAACTTTACCACATGAGATCACAGGATTGGATCTATTAGAGTTGAAATAAAATTTTGATTTCGAGAACCTTTTAAATAGGAAAACTGAGCATCAAAAGCTGTGTTTTTTATGATTGATCTTCAAAGTAATTTGGTTACAACTTTTGTAAGTTGACATAACCTATGATAATTAAAGGTTACTTGTCAGTTTGTAATATTGTTTTACTTTCTTATTTCATGTTACTCAATCTAGTCATAGTTTCCTGGAAGTTTTCTAATCATGAGGAAATCAGCGGTTTTTGATGAGAATGTTTCATGACCCTTCAGTAGAAGTATCCTTTGATTTTACAACGTCTTTTCACTATTGTTGGTGAGGTTGGGAGTCGGGACCATTTAAACTTATTTTTCGATAGTAGTCCCTCCTTCCCAATAAAAGAGTCTTACTTGGACCTTTTAAATTCAAATGACAATTTTATGAATAGACATTTGAAATACATGATTTATGTGTTTTAAATTGTGCAATTTGTGTTTACCAGTTGCAGCATAGTTTGTAATGGTTATAAACTTCTTCTAAAAAATAAGATGGATCTTGAATGCCAGTTCCACTATTTGGTTAAGTTGGATTTGAAAAGTGAAAGCATATTTCTTTGTGGGACGAGGTTCACATCATCCCCTTGGATATATTATTTGGTAAAAAGAAAACTATTCTAAGAAAAATATTTAACTGTCCCCCCAATTGAATACAAACTAAATTTGAATTCCTTTGGCTGAACTTTGTCCGCCGCATAGTTATCAAAAGCGTGCCTAGGCGCAAGGCTCACACAGACGCATCTTCTGGGACTTGGTAGGGCCAGGCGGGGCGCTGTTGCTAAGGCGAGGGGCTTATTTGCGCCTTGGTGCGCCTGGGCGAGGCTCGTGATGTGCGCCTAGGCTCCAGGAATATAATTGACGGTCAATTACTAGTCAATTGACCGTAATTTGCGTCTAATTCCATACACGACCTGTATAAATAAAAGTAGTCGGCCTTGAAACTCTTCAAACTACCGTAACCCTCCAGCGACCTCAGTTTACCATCCAGCTACTTCCGGTAACCTCCGGCGACCTCCGGCGAGACTCCGGAGAATACAAGCAGCTCCAACATGTGTATTTTTTTCATTTTTTTTAATGTAAAGCTTTTCATTATTTATTTATTTATTTATTAGGATTAACAACGTAGTAATGTCTTCAAGAGACCCGGGATGAAAGTATTGTACGATTGCTATCCCACGGGCAAAGATAAAAATCAACTTCTCTGTATCTTGCTTAAAAGCGTTGAATGGACGGATATATAGGGTAAAACAACATTTGGTAGGGCTAGATTTATGCTTGTTTGAACTTCTATTTATGCTTGTTTGAACTTCTATTTATGCTTGTTTCTTTTATGCTTGTTTCTATTATGACTTAAAACATACTCCCTCCGTCCCACCTCACTTGACACCCAAGAGGTGGGCACAAGAAATAAGAAAAAAGAATAAAATAAAAAAAATGTGTGGTAGAAAATGAAGAGAGAGAATGAGTGGGGTAAATAGTAGTGTTGGTTGAATAAATTGAGTGGTGAAAAATGAAGAGAGAGAATGAGTGGTGGGGTCCATCTAATATAAAAATATAAAAAGTAGGCTATTTTTGGGAGGTGTCAAGTGAGCTGGGACGGCCCAAAATAGAAATAAGTGTCAAGTGTGTTGGGACGGAGGGAGTATATTTTAAGGCATTTTCTGGGCTTCGTCACTCGGGCGTGCCCGCCTTGCGTCTAGGCTCCGGGCCCACCTTTTGCGCCTTGGTCCGCCTTGAGCCTTTAATAACTATGGTCCGCCGCAGTAGTTATAAGATATTCTGCTTTTCTAGAAAATCCATACTTGCGGGTCGTCATTGTTATGATCCTTGCAATTGCCTACTTTGCCCTTACCATGACAAAGGGTCTTCTACATGAAATCTTGCGAGTTTTATGTGTGGGACGTTATTTCCTTCGTCACTGGTTTTCACATGACCCTTACCCCTGCTTCATGGCACTGCCTCTATATCCATGATGACTCTAGGTCAGGTATTCACTGTGATGTTTGCATTTTTTAGGGTGAAGCCGAAGTTCTTGTCATACCTATTAAACATGGTTGTTTTATTGACTGATGGCGGTGGGGAGTTTGACGTTTGGCCCGAAACCTGATGCATCTGCGTTGATTTCCACATAAACTAATAATGCTTGTTCACATTCCATTTTATTCCATAATCTGACCCTCACCAGCAATTCTTTGTTATCTATGCATTATTTTATGAATATGTTGAAGCATATCTAATACTTAAACGCTTGCTCCTCCTTTGCTATTGACATATTGATTTCTCATTTTGAACCCATGGAAATTAGAATGTGGTTTACTTTCATAGGCTACAACATTCTTTAGTGAAGTTATAAACGTTATTGCTTTTCAGCTTTGTACCTCTAAAAACGTTATTTTTACTTTGAATAAATCTAGACCTTTGAAATGAAATTTAGGGGTGTTCACGGTCCGGATTGGTCCGGATTTTGTCAAAATTTTAGAAAACTAGGATCGGACCAATACTTCGGTTCTGTAAAAATTTAGGACCATGAGCAGACCATTACATTATATGACCGGTCCTATTGGTCCGGTTCTAATGGTCCGGTTCCGTCGGTTATATAAATTATAATATACCATTATTTTTTACGATAACAAATATTCAATTGAATATTATCCCTAGTTAAATAAACAAAAAAGATTTAAAAAATTATCACAAATATTTAATATTCAAATCACAAAATAGATTCCATTAAACATTAATTGTTCACCTTCAAACTTAACCATAACATAGAAAAAAATTAAAACTAAAAGCTACAGATTACACCATCAAGTTCCAACTTTGAAACACAATTGTTTGCTGCATAAACACAAAACAAAAAAAATATATATAAATCAATGTAGGAACAACAAAAAACAGAGGTCGAATGTTCTGCAATTTTGAAAGCAAAAAACAGAGAGAGGCGTAGATTGTCTTCCGTTGCAGCTGCTTCGTCGAGGAGATAGAAGGTGGTGTCGTGGTGGTGGGATTGGTGCGTCGAACTCAGGGCGCCATGGAGCCTTGAAAAATCAAATTGATTTCTAGTTGAGAGAATAGGAGAGGAGAAGAGAAGAGCGTTGAAAAAAATATACACGGTCCTGGACCGGAACCGAACTGATTATCTATATATAGATAATCAGTTCGGTTCCGGTCCAGGACCGTGTATATATGTTTCGAAATCGGGACTAGTCCAAATAATCGGTTTCATAAAAATTTGGAACCAGGACCAGACCAATACTATTTGTTTGGTCCGGTTTTTACTGGTTTGGTTCAGTTCTATCGGTTCGTTCGGTTTCACGAATTTTTTGAACAGCCCTTAATGAATACACGTAGATGGAAAGAAATTCGTAGTTAGATATGAACCTTGGTATGCCAGTGATTGACCATGTGATTTAGGCTCCGTTTGATTTGACTTATGAGGAAGTGTTTAGGACTTATTACTCTCCATAATTCATTTTTAAACCGTTTGATTTCATTTTGGGTAAAATAAGTCATAAGTCATGTACAAGCCAATTAAAGCACAATTCTTCTTATAAGTCATAAGCATTAAGCCAAATGCTTAAGTCAAGTGCTGAATAAAAAAACATGTATGAACAGTAAAAAATAAATAAATAATAATAATAATAATAATAATAATAATAAAAAAATAATAATAATAAAAAATAATAATAATAATAAAATAATAATAATAATAAAAAAAATTTAATAATAATAATAATAATAATAAAATATAATAATAATAATAAAATAATAATAATAATAAAAAATAATAAATAATAATAATAATATAACAAAAAAATGAATAATAATAATAATAATAATAAAATAATAATAATAATAATGATAATAATAATAAAAATAATAAATAATAAAAAATTAATAATAAAATAAAAAATAATAATAATAAAATAATAATAATATAAAAATAATAAAAATAATAAAATAATAAAATAATAATAATAATAATAATTATTATTATTATTTTAGTTTTTATAATTTCATTCAGCACTTTTTCAGCTTATTAATAAAACAGTCATACTTACTTATGACAGCTTATCAGCACTTCAAAAAAACTAAATCAAACAACATCATTCATCGGCTCATCGGAAGTTATCGGTAATAAGTTATCAACACATATCAATAAGCTAAATCAAACGGGCCCTTAGTGGTAGTAATCTCAGAGAAAGATCATCGGTAAACACACTTTTTCCTTGAACAATCAGGAAATAGAAAATGCTGCCACTCAAGGGGATCTCTCTACCACACTAGAATTCCTCATTAAAATGATGCCTCTTAGAGATCCAATTGTGTCTCACTCATCATTCAGTCCATTCATAGTCCGACAATGAATCAAGGTTTGACTTATAAGACATGTAGTGAGTGGTTTTTGCATTGTCTCGCTGCGTTCACCATGCTTGCTTCCTTCATGATTAGACTAGGGTTTGGCAGCAAAATAATCTAAATCTCATCTTTGAAGTCCATTGGCTTATGTGACACTTTTTTTGTGTGAACTTCTGTACATCAGTTTGTGCAGATAAAACAGCGAGTCATATGCCAGAGCCTATAGAGCTACGGAAACTTCATTGAATGTTGTATTGATAGTAGAACATTGTACCTTTACCTCGATTGGTTCATGCAGTTTTTCTATTCTCCAGAATCACATTGCTTTCATATACAAACAATTAGACCTCTCCAAGTCAATTATATATGTCTAATGGATTGAAATTAATAGATATTGGTTTGCAAAGTGCTATCTACTTCAAAGGAACTAATTCTTTAAAATAAAATAGTAAGCCATAATATTAGATGGAGCAATGGGATAAAGCTGAAACAGTACCATTACAAAACTGGAACTGGAAAGTTTGCTTGGTCAGTTTTAGTTTGTTTAGGTTTTTGGCTGGATAATTTCGTTTTTCATCTGTAATCTGCGGAACCATAACCATGCACAACCATATTAGCACCCTAGATATTTCATCCAGTAAGTTGTAAGGCATAACCTCAGTGTCTTTATTTTTTGTTTCTTTTGTCTGCCCCTTTGATATTTCTCCTCTTGTAGTCTAATATCCTTGAAAAAAAAGCAATCCTCAGTAGTGTGAGTTTGTTAATCCCCTGCACACAAACACAGACACGGAAGAGCAGCAGTCCTCTTTCCCCACCATATATCCTTTATTAATTTTGGCCCTTAATTCCTGTTTCATTTTAATCCCTCCACCCCTCCGTGTGAGTTCATGTTCCTTGACCAGTCTCAACTCTTTCTTGCCTTCTATTTTTTTCTAGCACCACTCAGTGTGACCTCTCCTTATGGACTCAAGTATTTTCCAACTGCCTATATCTTGACCCTGTTTTGACAGAAATTTGAAGTGGAAGTATTTCATGTCAACCATGGGAAACACAGTGTCTGCTTCGTTCTTATGTCACACTGGCTTTCTACCTCCTACAATCTCAGTGTAGCATTGTCCAACCTATGGACTCTCCAAACAAATCACCCCCTTGAGTAATTGCACATTCATGGTAATCTGGCAAAAGAATCTTCGTCAGAGTTTCTTATCATAGCTTAGTGAGGTGTAAGAATATCTTTCATGGACTGTCAATATGACCAATATTTACATTTTTGCTTCACCGTCATAAGACCCACCTGTTCCTCTGTTCAGCCTCTGAGATACAGATCTTCAATTCCTTCCACTTCTTAGTTATCGTTTTTTTATTTTATTTTGTGAGAGCTGTAATAATTCTGTTTTTTCTATTTATCCTTCAGAATAACAAGAAGGTCCTAAGTCGTCCACTACAAAGTTCAGCTCTGAGATACTTCTTCCAGGTACTTGCAGGTTCTCCTCTTCTCTTTGTCCTTGATAATAATTGCATGCATTCTTCTCTGTCATTTTCATGGAACTTAGAACCCCCTTTTAGCAACTGCTTGATTGCACTAATGATGCGACGTCAAATGGATAATTATCTTCCCTCCTTTTGGATTTTCACTCACGTTTAGGTCAGAAACAATATTGTATTCATATATGAATTGAATGGACACACTATCTATATCAAACGAAAGTATTTTCTTTAGATGCAGTTGTTAGCAGCCGTTAGTGTACACCAGAAATATGAGATTTTACATTACTGCAGTTTCATGTACACATATGAAATCAAGGCATATCCATATTACAAGTTTATGGTCTTTGTGATAGGATAAATTTGTCCATACTTATAGTAAGTCAAGAAAGTAAAGAATTCTAGATGGAATCCAAGTGTTACCTTGTAGGAAATTACGAACAGTGAACTTCTCTGCATCATGAGTGTCATTGAGAATCCTTGCCCAGTTTACCCTATGACTTGTGTTGTTTCCTGTCCCGTTGTCCCGTTGTTCTGATATTCAGCTTAATAGACATTGTCTGTAGGGTTTTGTCGAGTCTCAAACCTTAACGGTTCTTTTATTTCCGCAAGTGCACGGGCTATGGTAATATAGTGAATGCAAGTACGGGTCGATCCCACGAGGATAGGGTTTACTTTGGGATATATTTGCTTTTACTAAAGAATAAAAATGATATTGGGAGGAATATATGTTGAATTAAGAAAACGATAAGAACATACACAGAAAATACTTTGGTTAAAACTCTTATTAAACGGAAGCATTCTCGGGATTGGAATTCATTTAGTCAATTATTCATCATTTACTTATGTCTTTGAAAATATAAATACTCATCGAAATCAAGGATGGTACATTAAGCCTACACTACTTCTCACGATCAAGCAAGTAGCGTTTGTACCCTTCACTAATTATGCCCTATCTCTCGATGACCCATAATTAGTAAGGATCCATTAATGTTCGAAAATTTATGTACTTTCCATTCAAGGAAAATCCCTAGGCCATTGAACTACTCTTGTGATCAATGAAACCTAGTTCCTTTATATGGTTCCGTTCGCTAGGTACTTCTCTCAATTAACTGGAATCATACAAGTTGGACGTCTCCAAAATGTAAGTCATTTTGAGTTTGATATAAAGAGAATTGTCAAGATGAAGAGAAGATGACATAACTTTGTAAAAGATGATGAATAAAGACGTTTTGAGTTTTCAACCCCAAGAATTCGTGGGATTACTCACTAGCCATAGTTAAAATAAACATAAAGAAATGAAATATAAAGATAGGAATAGAAGACTTATGCTTAAGATGAAGACAAAGGCCGAAAGTAACTTCGATGTTTATTGATTAAATACTTCAAGTAAAACTCCAAGAACACAATTTGAATCTTCGAAGGCTTTTTGAAGTAATAATTGCTAGAGTTTTTGTTATGTAATATCAAGTAATGCTATACAAATTCTGATGATTTTCCAGATCTCTAACACTGATACAAAAGTGCCTTTAAATAGGCATCCTAGGCTAAGGGTGTGATTCTTCAAACAACCATCTTCAAAAGGTGCGTTTCCATGTCTGCAACAGCAAGTGCACGACCGTGCTTTATAGACTTGCACGGCCGCTCCGGCCTTGGCGCCAACTTCTAATTTGAACTGGCCATATTGCACGGCCGCTCCGATTTATGCTGCACGACCGCTCTGGCCTGGATTGCTCGGCCACTCCAGAAACGAAGGCTCGACCACTCCATTGATTTGGGTTCACTTTGGCCTGTCTGAGGATTTATGCACGGCCGCTCCAGAGTATAACGCACGGCCGCTCCAGCTTGACTTTGGCCTGGATGATGATTTTGGAGCTCTCCTTCCTTGCCTTTGGTCCCTTTAGTTTTCCCAAGCCTCATTTGTTCGAGAATTGACTTAAAACTTGTAAAAAATGCTAGAACTATACCAACAAGTGTAAAATCGAAGATATGAATTAAAGAAAGCTAATTTACACTAATTTAAGACAAAAAGGGAATAAAAAATAAGTAAATACTAAAGATTAAATGCTATAAATGACTATAAAAAAGTCATTTATCAAACTCCCCCACATATGTTCTTGCTTGTCCCCAAGCAAGATTAGGATAAACAAATGGAGAGGATGAAAAGCAAAAAAAATGATAACAATCTAAAGTTGGATCCCTCAGAAAATATATAAATGCTACAAGCCTTATTGCCATGAAGATATTGCCTTTTACCTACCTATTCAAACTTTTTATAATCTTGAAGATTATTTAGAAAGAAGTTTAGGAAGATTTTTAAGAGAGTAATCTTTGAAAACAATAAGTCATTATAGCATAAATAGAATTTTGATGAAGCAAAGCATAAATGTTGAGAATGATGAACTTTCGGATCACAAGCTTGGTAAAGAATTTTTTCACTCTTTTAGAGTGTTTTGTGAAAAAGACTATTATTGCTTGAACTGTACAAGATAATAATGATCATTTATTCACAAGTTAGAAATATTCATGGGAATTGACATACACTTTTGAATCACAAAGATGGAGATGGATGATGATAATGAAATTTTTTATCAAGGCTACAAATTTATTTTGCTTAAACGTGTTATATTTTGCAATAGACTTTAAGTGATTTTGATTCTTTCAAGTAGGATACATTGTGGCTGCGAACTCCATGTTCCTAATACTTAGATCAAAACACTTAATATTATTTCCATTTTGGTAAGAGTGCATCGTCGCAGTGAACGCCGTGCCCCGAGTTACTTACGGAAATAATAAAGGCTTTTTGCTATTTAGTGACAATGTCACTTTTGAGAATTAAGATTAAATTTTTGTTGCCTTGATTCAATTAGTGAAAATGGAAAGATGAAATTTTGTGAAGGGTTGTGATTCAAAAAGATGCAAAACATTTACGAATATTTCTAAGAAGGGAATAAAAAATTTTAGAGTGTACAATTTGAAGAAATAACTAATAATATTTCACAAATTTTTAAAACATCCAAGAGCTTAAGATGATCAAGAAGAATTCAACATATCTAATTATTCTTTTCTTAATAAAATCCTTTATAATGCTAACTAACTTATGATGCTTTAATTACTTCCTAAAAAAATATTTCTAAGTTCTTTCCTAATGATTCTAAGATTATAGAAAATAAGAAAAGGAAAGGAAAGAACTTATCCTAAGGCAATTTGCAGGTATAAAGATGAGCAATCATAGGGAATTTTTTTTTTGAACTAGATGCATTATGCATACATAAATAAAAAGAAATGCAAACTAAAAGGAAAAACTAAATTAAACTAAGAAAGAAAAATTTAACTAAGAAAAATTTAAACTAAAAAGCAAAAATAAAGATAGATAAATACCACCCACACTTGAAGCAAACATTGTCCTCAATGTTTTAAGGACATAAGGAAGATGGGGAGGGTGAAGAAAAAATAAAGAAAAACTTACGAAAATGGTGGTGGCTGCTGAAAGTTGTCCCAATTGTTAACTCCTTAATTGTAGATCGAGTTCACTTGTCTTTGGATGGTATTCACTCGACCTTGAATGTCATTTCAGAAGTAATGGAATTCTTGGGTGAAATTGTCAAATCGGGTAATGATTTGGTTGTTTTGGAGTTTTATTCGATCAAATCTTGTGTAGAACTCCGGCGGCAGTTGGGTCGGGTTGGTCTTGATCTTCCTCTTCTTCATCTTGTCTTGTTTGACCTCCCCCTTGGTTTATGGCATTGGGAAAGGTCCAAGTTGGGGGTTGATATGTTTGGGTAAAAGGGAGGTTAGTGCTTGGTAGAACTATGTAGGGTGTTTTCCCGGGCCCTACTCACCAGTTGAACTCTCCACGCCCTTTATCTGAAATCATTTGCATAGTTCGCAGGGTCGGAATATCCAATTTTGTTGACCCCGGAACTTCAACCGAGTCACTTGGCACCACAAGCCCTAAGTGCTTAGCAAAAAGGGTTACAATACCCCCTATATGAATCTCTCCATTGAAGTTGGGGAGACAATATCACTAAGCAACTCAATCATAAAATGACTTATATTCACCTTCCTATGCGCCCTCACAAAAGACCACAACAAAAAGAGTTCCTTTTTATTTACCGTCCCCTTGTCTACTCTCACAAAAATGGTACATGCATAAATTCTATGCAAGAGACGGAGGGTTGGATGGATGATGGAGGAGGCTTTGGCTGATCTTGATTTAAAGGAAGGGATTTCGGTAATTTGCTCCCAAAAGACATTTTTCCTAAATTCAATAGGAGGGTCAGCTTCATAGTTTGTAAAAGAAGGCCATCCAAAAATTTGGTTGATTTCAAAAGAAGTAAGATGACACTTTTCACCACAAAGACGAAAATGAAGATGAATCAATTGGTAAGGCTCCCCAGTTTGGCCACAAATTTCCGTTGTAAACTCCTTTCTCAAAGTGCACAAAAATTCAAGTGTAATTCTTTCATAAGTTTTCTCATGCAATTCAAGAAAACCAACACAACCTATCCCAAGATGAAATTTCCTCACGTTTGCATCAATTCCTAGGATTTGAAGGGCAGGGGTATCTGGAAATTGGGTAGGCCTGATTCTCTTGGAACGAAGGGCCGTAAATCTGGCCACTTCAGAAGCATCTCTAAAAACAATATCCAAGTTGTTAAGAGTTGGGTTCAGATTAGAGGTTGAGGCGGATTCCTTTCGGGATCTTTTTGAAACCCTATCAGTAAGGAGTATCCTTTCCCTTTCCCTTTCTTTCCATAGTAATTTTGCGGAAGAAATATTCAAGTCCCAGCTATTTGAAGAACAGAGAAAGAGAGAAAGTATATTACCCGGAGAAATTGCTGTTAAAAACTTTGAAATCCTTGATACACAACTTCACAACTTCAATTTACCAAAAAGCTTCCTTCTTGAGCTTCAAGCCTTTGAAATTTCTTCAGTTTTTGAAATTGGGAGAAAGTTAGGGTTTTTTTTTTTTCGGATTTGGGGTTTGGAAAGGTGATTTGATGGAGATTTGGAGATGGAAAAGTGTTTGGATGATGAAATTGTGGTGGATTGAGGGTGTATGGCCGGAATATATGATGGATTTAGGAGGTTTTATAGTAGATGGGCGGAGTTTTTAGAGTGAGAGAGATGAAGGTGAAGTGAATTTGGGGAAGAGAGGGAGGAGTTTTGTCTGTTGACTGAAGCGGTGCAATTTCCCAGATGACATACACGGCCGTGCGTTATAAAGTTGCACGGCCGCTCCCTTTTGCTGAGCCAACTCAGTTTCATCCTTCTGAACTGCACGGTCGCTTCGATTTACTGTTCACCATTTCCATTTTTTTTAATTACCTATAAAACAAATTTATGACAGTAAAAATAATAATAGTAAATAAAAAATAAAAATAAAATAAATAAACAACAAAATAATTCATCGGTTACCATTCCGATGATACTTGTTTTAGGTTATTAGCTTGACCCCTCTCCGGTAATCAAAGTAGGTGATGCGTGATATTTTGGTGGCCTATTGTCTTTGACAATTCGCCATTGCATACCTTTCGGAGTTTTCGAATTTGTACACATCCTCCATCCCGTACTCTTTTTTTGTGGAATAAGTTGCCTATAATCCTTGCACGTTCGGTATTTCGAGGTGCTTTTCTTATTTGACACTTTTACTCCTTTGAGTGCTTTTTCTGCAATGTTAGTAACGGGATATACAAAATGATCGAATACATTTTTATCACAATCTAAAGGTTTTTCATTTATTTCAAAATCTTGATCTTTAGGTTGTGATCTTTTAAATTTTTCTTGAAAAATGTCCTCGGGCTCATTTTGCATACTGAATTCGACCCTTTCCTTTCCTACATTAAGAGAGAAAGTACCACTTTTATATCTATAATTGCCCCTGCGGTGGCTAAAAATGGTCTTCCTAATATGATAGGAATCTCTTGGTCTTCTTCAATATTGAGGACAATAAAGTCGACAGGGATTATTAAATTCCCTATTCGACACGGCATGTTTTCCATTATACCTAAGGGGTATTGTATGGAATGATCCGCCAATTGGAGAGAAATAGTAGTGGGTTTAAGTTCCCCTACTCCTACTCTCTCGCTCACTGATAAGGGCATGATGCTAACACTAGCCCCTAAGTCGTGCATGGCATTGTGTATATTACACCTGCCTACGC
This sequence comes from Adenophora triphylla var. japonica, assembly GCA_022495995.1. Classification (NCBI taxonomy): domain Eukaryota; kingdom Viridiplantae; phylum Streptophyta; class Magnoliopsida; order Asterales; family Campanulaceae; genus Adenophora; species Adenophora triphylla. The sequence goes on from JAFEMH010003509.1 coordinate 45,683, forward strand.
AACAAGGGATAGAGAAGGTTCTCAGATCTCTGAGTTTCAGAGGCAGTATCTTTTGCAAAATTGCACTTCTTATAACCAAGATGATATTTTCAAAATCTTCAAGTTTCTCTTTTTCTGAAAACATTTGTTTTAAGGGCCTAGCATAATTAGGCATTTCTCATATATTTTCTGAAAAAGGAACGGTTATGTTCATCTCATCCAAAACTTCTAAAAACTCATTAAATTTTTCGTTTACTTCTCTTTTAGCAAGCCTAGGAGATTCTATCCCCTTTTCAATGTTAGTCTCAATCATCGGTGAGATTGGATTAATAGTTTCTTTACTAGGGCATTCATGTATCAATTCATATTCACTCCTAGTTTTAATAACGTTAACATGCTCATTCGGCCTTTGAGGTTGACCGGGAAGACTCCCTTGTGGTCTATTCGTTTGGATGGTCTGTTGAGCTTGTTGATTCTCAAGCATCTTATTATGCTCGGCTAGATTATCAAACCTAGTATTCAACAATTTAAAACATTCCCTAAACTCGTTATTAGTCTTTTCTTGAGCATTTTTGTTTTCAACTACGAAGTCCATCAAAAGATCTAATTTGGATTTAGGGGGAGGAAAAGAATTCGAATTAGTATTGAAATTCTTTGATGTGAATCCCGGGGGTTGTGTGGATGGTTGCGGATTTAGAATATTGTTATTCTTATATGAGAAGTTGGGGTGATTCCTCCATTCGGGATTGTATGTATTTGAATACACTCCCCCCTTCTGCCCAAAAGAATTAACAAAATTCACTTGATCTCTAGAAGTAGTGTCAAGCAAATCACAACTATCCGTACTATGTGAGTTAGACCCACATAGTTCACACAAAACATTGATATTAGCCACGGGATTGACATTAAAACCTGTAAAAAATGTTAGAACTATACCAACAAGTGTAAAATCGAAGATATGAAACAAAGGAAGCTAATTTACATTAATTTAAGACAAAAAGAGAATAAAAACTAAGTAAATACTAAAGATGAAATGCTATAAATGACTATAGAAAAGTCATTTATCAGGTTTCCATCCCACTCTAACCATCCTTGTGGGTCAATAAGGGCACCAATGTTGCTCTGTATTATCACTGTTCCGGAGAAAACCTTCCAGGGTCTTCCCAAGTAAGTCTTGATTTTTTGGGACAAGTCAGCTGCACCAACTATTGTGCAGTTTTGAAGGACTGTTCCCGTTGTACCGTTCTCTTTCCTTCCTTGAGCTGTGATGACATTTGATTGGCGAAAGTGGCATGCGTGCGGATAATTAGGCAGCTTCGGAACACAACTGTAGCATCCCCAAAAATGAAGTCCACTGTCCCGGCAATTTCACATTCTCTAAAAAAATTGTATACCTGTTTTGGTATATAGGGTGTCTTGATACCCTAAAAACTGACATATGAAGAATGCTACGTTGTTGGCCTCGCTTATTAGTGCCACTGCTTGACCCATTTCTGGTCCAGCCACATTCTGAAATGTTATGCCTTCCGCAACAAAGTTCTTTCCGCTTACTCCTTCAAAACAAACATTTAAATGCTAAACACTTATACATAAATGTAGCCTGCAAATGTCTATTTTCATTTTTGGGTACCAATTAACATTGTAACATGGATGATGTGCATGTTTATCTAAATATTGGAATTAGTTAGCTTACGAAATGTAGATGTGTAGTATGTTGAGACTCCTCCTTTCGTGCTCCGATTGCTCCGATTGCCGGTTATCACGGTCCGGTCCATTCCTTCAACTATTAAAATATGAAATTTGTCTTCCACGTTTTGATTATTATATACTCTGTGTCTGCTTTGATTTTATGTGTATGTAATGTAGCACTCACTATTATTTGGAGTGCCTCGGTGCCTTGGCGATTGTTAGTGAGATTGCCGGTTCCGTCTTGTCTGACCACAATCTCATATGAATTTGGACTTCCTTGTGCGCTCCATAGTAGAGCTATGATTGTGGTGAGATTGATTACTATTTTCTGTCTCAAGTGCATGATTTTGGGGTGAGTACCTGCGGCATTAAGTGTGCAACAGGAGTGATCAATTAAAGGTTACGAGAAGTCTAGCCGGAAAAAATGACAATTCAATCATTGACAGTTTATGGTAGTCTGGGGTGTCAGTAGTTTTGTTATGATGGAAGTGGTTCTGTTAGTTTCTCCAAAGTATTTGTTAAATAGTAGGATCTGATCAGTGTCGAAACCAGATTTTTTTGGGAACAGGGTTAAGGGAAAATTATACTTGTTTAGCTCAAACGAGGGTCAACATTAGTACAAGATGCAAATTGTTTTTTAAATCAAAGGTGGCCAAGTGAACCCCTATCTCCAATGTGGCTTTGCCACTGGACCTGAGATTCTAATCCTTAGTTCCACGTGTTGCTTAAGTATGTAAATGAAGAAAAATGGCATGGTAAAAGCTAAAGAAAAATTACATCCAGATATGAAATAAAACAACTCAAATACCTCGAATTACAGCTGCAAAGCCACATCGAGATAGAGGTTCACTCGACCACCTTTGATTTAAAAACAATTTGCATCTTATACTAATGTTGACCCTCGTTTGAGCTAAACTAGTATAATTTTCCCTTAACCCTATTCCCAAAAAGATCTGGTTTCGACACTGATCAGATCCTACTATTTAACAAATACTTTGGAGAAACTAACAGAACCACTTCCATCATAACAGAACTGCTGACACCCCAGACTACTATAAACTGTCATTGATTGAATTGTCATTTTTTCCGGCTAGACTTCTCGTAACCTTTAATTGATCACTCCTGTTGCACACTTAATGCCGCAGGTACTCACCCCAAAATCATGCACTTGAGACGTAAAATAGTAATCAATCTCACCACAATCATAGCTCTACTACGGAGCGCACAAGTGGAAGTCCACCCACATACGAGATCATGGTCAGCACAAGACTAACCCAGAATCTCACTACAATCGCTAAGGCACCGAGGCACCCAAATAATAGCGAAGCGGCTACTACATACACATAAAATCAAAGTGCCAGACAAGCAGAGTATATAATAATCAAAACGTGGAAGACAAATTTCATATTTTAATAGTCAAGGAATGGACCTGACCGTGATAACCTAAGAATCTGAGCAACCTGAGCACGAAAGGAGGAGTCTCAACATACTACACATCTACATTTCGTAAGCTAACTAATTCCAATATTTAGATAAACATGCACATCATCCATGTTACAATGTTAATTGGTACCCAAAAATGAAAATAGACATTTGCAGACTACATTTATGTATAAGTGTTTAGCATTTAAATGTTTGTTTTGAAAGAGTAAGCGGAAAGAACTTTGTTATGAAGGCATAACATTTCGTAATGTGTTTGGACCGAGAAATGGGTCAAGCAAACTGCACTAATAAGCGAGGCCAACAACGTAGCATTCTTCGTATGTCGGGCTTTAGGGTATCAAGACACCCTATATACCAAAACAAAGTATACAATTTTTTTAGAGAATGTGAAATTGCCGGACAGCTGGACTTCATTTTTGGGGATGCTACGGTTGTGTTCCGTAATCGCCTAATTACCGCACGCATGCCACTTCGCCAATCAAATGTCATCACAACCTTAAGGAAGGAAAGAGAACGGTACAACGGGAACAGTCCTTCAAAACTGCACAATAGTTGGTGCAAATGACTTGTCCCAAAATCAAGACTTACTTGGGAAGACCCCGGAAGGTTTTCTCCGAGCAAATGATGTCTGAGCAAACATTGGTGCCTTTATCGACCCACAAGGATGGTTAGAGTGGGATGGAAACCTGATAAATGACTTTTCTATAGTCATTTATAGCGTTTCATCTTTAGTATTTACTTAATTTTTATTCCCTTTTTGTCTTAAATTAGTGTAAATTAGCTTCATTTGTTTCATATCTTCGATTTTACACTTGTTGGTATAGTTCTAGCATTTTTTTACAGGTTTTAAGTCAATTCTTGAACAAATGAGGCTTGGGAAAACTAAAGGGACTAAAGGCAAGGAAGGACAAAGCTCCAAAATCATCATCCGTGCCAAAGTCAAGCTGGAGCGGCCGTGCGTTATAGTCTGGAGCGGCCGTGCATAAATCCTCAGCCAGGCCGAAATAGCCCCAAATCAATGGAGTGGCCGAGCCTTCGTTTCTGGAGTGGCCGAGCAATCCAGGCCAGAGCGGCCGTGCAGCATAAATCGGAGCGGCCGTGCAATATGGCCAATTCAAATTAGAAGGTGGCGCTAAGGCTGGAGCGGCTGTGCAAGTCTATAGAGCACGGCCGTGTACTTGCTGCCGCGCACATGGAAAGGCACCTTTCAAGACGGTCGTTTGAAGAATCACACCCTTAGCCTAGGATGCCTATTTAAAGGCACTTTTGTATCAGTCTTAGAGATCTGGAAAATCATCTGAATTTGTATTGAATTACTTGATATTACATAACAAAATCTCTAGCAATTATTACTTCAAAAATCCTTCGAAGATTCACATTGTGTTCTTGGAGTTTTACTTGAAGTATTGAAGCAATAAGCATCGAAGTTACTTTCAGACTTTGCCTTCATCTTAAGCATAAGCCTTTTATTCCTATCTTTATATTTCATCTCTTTATGTTTATTTTAACTATGGCTAATGAGTAATCCCCCGAATTCTTGCGGTTGGAAGTTTAAAACGTCTTTATTCATCATCTTTTACAAAGTTATGTCATCTTCTCTTCATCTTAACAATTCTCTTTATATCAAACTCAAAATGACTTACATTTTGGAGACGTTCAACTTGTATTATTTCAGTTAATAGAGAGAAGTACCTAGCAGAGAATCTCGATTAACGGAACCATATAAAGGAACTAGGTTTCATTGATCACGAGAGTAGTTCAATGGCCTAGGGATGTTCCTTGAATGAAAAGTACATAGATTTTCGAACATTAATGGATCCTTACTAATTACGGGCCATCGAGAGATAGGGCTTAATTAGTGAAGGGTACAAACGCTACCATCCTTGATTTCGATAAGTATTTATATTTTCAAAGACATAACTAAATGATGAATAATTTTGACTAAATGAATTCCAATCCCGAGAATGCTTCCGTTTAATAAGAGTTTAACTAAAGTATTTTCTGTGTATGTTCTTATCGTTTTTTTTAATTCAACCTATATTCCTCCCAATATCATCTTTATTCTTTAGTAAAAGCAAATATATCCCAAAGTAAACCATGTCCTCGTGGGATCGACCCATACTTGCGTTCGCTATATTACCATAGCCCGTGCACTTGCGAAAATAAAAGAACCGTTAAGGTTTTAGACTCGACAAACACAAGTCATAGGGTAAACTGGGCAAGGATTCTCAATGACACTCGTGATGCAGAGAAGTTCACCGTTCTTAATTTCCTACAAGGTAACACTTGGATTCCATCTAGAATTCCTTACTTTCTTGACTTACTATAAGCATGGACAAATTTATCCTATCACAAAGACCATAAACTTGTAATATGGATATGGCTTGATTTCTTATGTGTACATGGCTATGATAATGTAAAATCTCATATTTCTGGTGTACACTAACGGCTGCTAACAACTGCATCTAAAGAAAATACTTTCGTTTTCTATAGATAGTGTGTCCTTTCATATATGAATTCAATATTGTTTCTGACTTAAACGAGAGTGAAAATCCAAAAGGTGGGAAGATAATTATCCATTTGACTTCGCATCACTAGTGCAATCAAGCAGTTGCTAAAAGGGGGTTCTAAGTTCCATTAAAATGAAGGAGAGAAGAATGCATGCAATCATTATCAAGGACAAAGAGAAGAGGAGAGCCTGCAAGTACCTGGAAAAAGTATCTCAAAGTTGAACTTTGTAGTGGACGACTTAGGACCTTCTTGTTATTCTGAAGGATAAATAGAAAAAACAGAATTATTACAGCTCTCACAAAATAAAATAAAAAAACGATAACTAGGAAGTGGAAGGAATTGAAGATCTGTATCTCAGAGGCTGAACAGAGGAACAGGTGGGTCTTATGACGGTGAAGTAAACATGTAAATATTGGTCATATTGGCAGTCCATGAAAGATATTCTTGATGAGTGTTGTTAGGGTGCATGATAGAAGAAGATAAAAGCATCTCGACGAGTGCTGATGGAGGCGATAGAAATACTTAAAAGGTATGCCACATTCTTATTTTGGAACGTATATACTCCCTCAGTCTCAAAAAAGTAGTCACACTTTTCTATTTGGGTTGTCCCAGAATACTAGTCCACTTCTAAATAAGGAACTAATATTAGTGCAATTTTGCCAACGTACAAGCAAGTGAAGTGTCATTATTCAATGCGTGCAATTTACAATAAGACTATTTTTTCGGACGGAGGTAATATATGACTTGAGTCGATTCGGAGGTATAGCAAGTTCTTGCGATGATTTATTCTCTTCACTGACATCGAGCAAAAGATTGTTTGGCACATTTAATTTTATATCAACACAAGAAGTTAAAATTGTTCAAAGTTAAAATTCGAAAACCTAATTCAGTGTCAAATCGATATGCCTACTTTTTCATGGGGGTCTTCATCTCTGATAGGCGAGGCTTTACTCAGCTGGGCTAGACATGTTTACATGATGTTCGATAACACACAAACCTTAGGTCCATAACACCGTTACGATCATTGTAATTTATCAATAACAACTTTTAGAGCTTCATGAAAATAATCATATTTGCAAGAAATATTGGTCATAGCTTACTTGAGTTGACTATTAAAAATAAAATGAGACAATCTTTTCGGGACGAAGACGGTATACGTTGTTTATTTAAAAAAAAATTATTAACAGAATTAAAAAATAAGAAATGTCAAACAAACAAATGTTATTTGATGAAAAAAAAAGTTATTTTCATGTTATTTAAGACTTTTTGCTTAATTTGGTTTTTGATTAATTATCTGAATGTATGAACTCAATGTTATTTTTCTTGATATGAACTCGAGTATTTTGGTATTATCGTATCCCATCCTGTACCCGTGTCCAAATTTATTATCGTATCCCGTATCCGTGTCCAAATTTAGAACGGTGTCCCGGTGTCCAAAATTATTAAGAAAATTGTATTCGACACTAGGATCCGTGTTCGTGTCGGATCCCGGATACCGTGTCCAGGTAACATAGTCGCTGAGTCATAATTTCCAGAGAGAGAGAGAGAGAGAATGAATGTGTTGTGGCTATAGACTATGCATTGTGTGCTCAATTGAATCAAATTTGAACTTTTTCATGTGCAGACATATATGGTAACTGATACTTACCTTACCCTGGTTATGCTCTTTGTAGGCTCTTCACCTCTTCTTGAAAAGTATAATAATCCAGTTGATGACAAAGTAGTGATTTTTCTTAGTTTTGATGAACTTATTGCTTTGAGGGCAGTGGTTAAGCTGCCAAGGTTCGTGGTGGAGGGCAATGAAAGTGAGATTAAACTTAATGGATGAGCTGATTTGAATTTAGCGAGGTAAATGACATTAATTCATTTTGCTGTTTTTGTTTCATCCATTTCTTCAATTATGTACCCATGTGAGGCAAAGCTAGGATTTCCATTCTCGTTAGAGTTTTCACTTCTTGCCTCTTTTTTAAAAATCAGTAAGTGTTAATTTCTTCTTCTCAAAATGCAACATCTCTTAGAGCCCTGTAAATAGTAACCTAACTGTATTTTTGTGCTCACTTTTAAAGTATCAAATACAGATGTGATGCATTTCTCATTATGGCGGTGGCAATTTTGTTACCTTTTTATACGTCTAACCTCATATTTAGTGTATCCATTTTATATTTGTAGGAATCTTATATGCAAGTGTCTCAGTATGCACAAAAAATGTGAATTGGCAATCTATGATAACAAGTAGGGTTTTATGTTATGGGTGCTCAGCCATCGAAGCAATTTATTTCAGGAGAACAATATATAGGGGCTTCTGTGTGGTTTAATTAATTGGAGAAAGCATGTGTTTAGTTCTTTACTTTGATACTGCTCTGATTTACAAATATCTAAGGTGGGTGCACCTTGGTATTGTTTGTTCGAAGCCACAATGTGTTTGTTCTTGGGCAGTACAGGGACTATAATCCAGTGTACAATGCTGTCATACTCGTCTTCTAATATCTGCATTTATCATCCATTTTTGTTTATGTTGTCACGAGTGGAATAATTTTTTAGAATCATATGATATTTCACATAGTTCCTGGTAAAACATAGTCAGATTACCCCCATTAATATAAGTTAATACTCTAGCCAACCATAACCATAGTCCTTTCTGTTTTCAACATCCTTTTACTTCAGCATCGTCTCCTGATGAATGTGATGGTGCTGTTTTATGAACATCGGTAGGTTCAGCTATTGGGACAAAGAGGGTACATGAGTGGTAAACAGTGTCGAATTTGAGGGCTAATCTGTTTAAAAAAAAACATAAATTATGAACCTTTCCTTTACAACATTGCTTTTCTAATAACATTGATTGGGAACGTTGGACTTATCTTGTGTTTGGATTTCGAAGCACAATCATATTTAATACTAAAGGATTTGTTTACCTCTTGTTTATCTTTTCTAATGACTGTCCAATTTTTGTACAAATTAAAATGGAATGTCCGTGGCGGATCTACGTGTTGGGAAGTTGGCACCCTAGCAATTGAGAATAAAGAAGAAAGAGAAAACCAAACAGAATCACACACAAGACACAAAAGTTGTTTGCCCAGTTCATCACAAGACCAAAGAGGTCCAGAGTTACTACCAATCCAAGGTTATATTGAATAATCGTTCTACGTGGTGTTACAATGTGTTTATGGCTGCACTTGGCTTTAGATATGATACAAGACCAAAACCCTAAAAAAATCCTTATTTGTACGCCAGGAAAAAAAAAACCTGCTGCGTAAAAAACTGGATTCGCTCCCCTATGTGTCCGCACCTAGCGGCTGCATAGCCTCACTTTTCATCTTTTTAGCATTGGCCCAAAACAAAATGCTCCCTGTAAGCCATGCAGCCGCATGGTCTTCAAAGTGCTCTCGTTGTTTCCTTTCTTCAGCATAGCCTCGAATCTTCATCCCTGGTTTGGCTCAAATCCCAATAATTTACCACCTGGAGACAGACTAACTCCCGTTACTACCTTGTCTGATAGTAATTCTAAATAAATAGCAAATATATTTTGCAGCAGTTATAATTTCTATTCTAAATTAATAGCAAATATATTTAGATTATTATTTCAAGTAACATCAAATAAACATAATTTTCTTAATTTACTTCTATTGTCTATGAAGCTACATAATAGGCGCGGCATTCCTATATCGAAACTTTTTTACGCGTGATTTGAATTATATTTTTCAACTGGGTTTGTGTTATTTTGCAGTTTGTCCTCTTGCAAGGAGGTTGTGTCTTTTCTAGCTACATAACGCTAGCTGTGTATTTGCCAGTTCTATTTCATTTTTCTAGCTACTTTTTTTACGAGAAATAAATCATGTTTAGCTGTAGTGGCCGTGGCCATGATATAAATGAAGGTAGATCTCTACTTGACTCTTGTCATTGTGTCTTTTCTGTTTTATTATTCAACCGGGCAAGTATATTGTATCTCCCCTTGCATATATAGCATCAAGTTCAATATGCTCATCCACGAGGAAAATGGTAACTACTCTACTTTGAATTAATCTTTAAAGTTATGATGTTGTACTCCCTCTGTCCTAAAATGATCTTCCCACTTTTTTGCCGTTACTACGAATGAACTTTGAGCAATAATTTTAGATTGATTTAATTATCCTAATAAAAATCTAAAACTTGTTATTGATAGTATTGATAATGGTTTATCAATAACAAGTTTTAGATTTGCATTTGTATAACTAAATCAACCTAAAATTATTGCTCAAAGTTCCTTCGTAGTAACGACAAAAAAGTGGGAAACCCATTTTGGTGGGAGTATAATTGAAGTCCTGATTAGTTCCTTGTGATGTTGGTTGTTTGTGCATGATAGATGAAGATTAAAAACAGCCTATGAATGCAATTGTTACCTCAATCTATATGCATGACTACATAGGCTACCAAGACACATGTTAAACATTTGACTTTTTTAAATAAATGCTATATGATGGAATGGAGTAATCTAAATATTTACTGAATCTTGTATTTGGTAATCAGAAATCTTATTGTTAGAATCCCTGGATTTGAGTAAAAAATTACATTGATATCGATTATCCTGATAATTTCAGGACAAATCTTTTTTTTTTTTTTTTTGCAAAAAGAAATCTTGTTTATATATATATATATATATATATATATATATATATATATATATATATATATATATATATATATATATATATATATATATATATATATATATATATATATATATATAATATGTGTGTGTGTGTGTGTGTATATATTATAAATATATTGAATATCTCAGTAATTTCAAGAGAATCCTCAATTCCGCAAAAAGAAATCTAGTTATTGGCCTCTGTTGATGGGAATATACAGAGTGTATGGTGACAAAGCCCAAAATGAGATAAGCACATGGGGTTTCTCCTAGTTTTCACCTCTAATGCTCGGACTCTTTGGTTTATCCCGCCGTACCCGAGTCGGACACTCCTATTTTAGTCTTGTTGACAAGGGTCCGGCGGGTTAAACTAAAGAGTCCGAGCATCATAGGTTTTCACTAAATAGAAACATTACATTTATTTTGGGACATCCCAATAAGGAAAATTAGGACACTTAATTTCGATTAAAGGGGGTATTACTCAATATTTTGGTAATTCAAAACTTGACCTTACAGTCCGTTCTAAAATTAACTCTCTATTTCCGGAAGCAAAATCTTTGTTTCTGTGTTTTTGGATTAAAATTTTGACCACTGAACAATATTTGGTTTTCTTAACTAATGCAGGAAAATTCCCTTGAACAATGTATATTCTTCAGCCAGCCTCATATCTGATCTAAAACATCTACCATCAATAATAAATGCCTGAAACGGATGATATGATCCTATTTGCTTTGTGTTGCTTCCCTAAAATCATCAAGCTCTTTCTTGTTCTCTTGTTTGTCATCCAATCTTCTTTTGCCTCAATGATCGTAAAAGAAGGACCACGCAAGTCACCGTTGACTACTAAAAATAATTTGCTTAATCTCAGCTATATTGCGACAGATATAATAGCTATTCTTGATATATAAGGACTTGCATTGAACTGTTGGTTCAAGTAACTGTGAATAAACATAATTTTCTTGTTTTATTGGTAATTATGATTTTGCTGTTTGTGCTCTTGCAAGGAGTCTTTGTTTTTGCTAGCTACATTACAGCCATGCTTTTTAGGTAGTAATGCTGTGCATTTGCCTGTTCTGTTTAGTCATGATTTGGCATGACGAGAAATATCTCATCTTTCACAATAGTGGCCATGTAGATCATGCACTAAATGAGTTTCTGTACATTTTGGTCTAAAATGGAAGGAAAATGATGGAATGAGATAAAAATTACTCCCTCCGTCCTCAAAAGTTTATCCCACTTTGACTATCATGGTCAAATCAATGAATATTTTACCAGAACTTTATAAAAATCTAGCTATCACTATGCAATTCTAAAAATTGTTAGTGATTCACAATCAGAAATATTATTAATGACAATTGTTAGAATTGCACGGGGATAATTATATTTTTCATGAAGTTATGACCAAAGTTCGATTGAGTTGACCATAAAAGTCAAAGTGAAACAAACTTTTCGGAACGGAGGGAGTATTGTACTTACTATGTGACATTTGATTTCTCTAGCTTTACTCAATAATATCAACGCATTCTCATGCCCTGTGTTAAAATTTATGTGCTTATGGAGGCTAATGAGGGCAAGTATGTTGAATCTTCCCTTGCAGTGCATCAAGTGCGGTATGTCCATCTACGGGAAAATGGTACTTCTTAACTATTTTGTTTTGTATCAAGCCCTCAAGTTATGGAGTTGTGGCCTAATTGGTTCCTTGTGTTTGTTTGTGCATAATAGAGATTAAAGCAACTTCACTGGTGCTGATCTGATGGAGGCGATAAAAGAACTTAATGTAACAATATCTCATTTTCTGTCGGAAGGCTTAGTTAAGAGTAGTGTCAAACCATTCTGGTATATGCAATACTCTCTCCATCTCAAGAGGAGGATAAAATTTTAGGTTGATTTTGAGGAGATACAAACAAGTAAAATGTTGAAAAGTTTGACTTGTCAAATAAGACTATTTTTTTGGAACGGAGATATAATCTGGTAAGAAATCTTATTAACTTGGTGTCCAAATCCCGTCATATATGTAAAGTATATTGACAATCTTTATCATTTGAAGGTAACCCTCAATACCATAGATTAAGTATAAACAAGACGTCTCATGTCCTCCATCCATCTAGGGAGAACAAAAAAGGAGAATAATATGATCATCTTCTTTATACTTTGTAGCCCAAGTTTCCTTTGCCACAAAATATGTAGCTTTGATGAAAATATATTTGCAACAAGATTATTACAAGTTATGCATGTAACTATCTATTAATTCATGTTATTGTAGAAAATTGCAGATGCAGAAGGGCTTGCTTGTATAATGATTGAGATTTCGTCGTGCAAGTTTGGTGAGAAGCTTCTTCAAGTGAACCATTATAACAAGATATTCCGGGTACCATCAAATATTTTTGGTCTGACAAATTTGTTCATGCAGGGTTGGTTGATAGGATATTAAGTACTAACGCGTCATTTTGAGAATGGCTGGCCGAAATATTTTGTTTCTCAACTTGATTTCACATTTGTACTCAACTTTGTATCACTAATATTTTACGGCCATGAATTGTTAAGACGTTTTTGTCTATATAAACCATGCTGACTGCTGTCGTATTTGAAAAGTCGAGTGTTCATAGCATTTTCAAAATTCTTACGATCTCCTCATTACACTGTAACTCAAGAAATAATATGATTGTCATCTGTTATGCATAAAATTGACTCAGAAATAAATTTTCTGGTGCACCATTTTTAGAACGGAGAGTTCAAAAAACGAAACTGAATTGAAACATGATATTTCCATTTGAATTGATTCAAACCCCTTTCTGAAGTCGCTGAAATTATGCTCCAGGAAAGCTTACTCAAGGCGAGTTGACTACTCTGCATTACCTAAATGGCTTAATCTAATCCGACTCTATGTACACAACGTATGTAATTGCAAGGCAAAAAGAACCATAACTTCGCATAAGCAACACACAAAAAGCTTGTAAACACAAATTCCTTACCGCCTCATATAGGGGGCATAAATTTCCCGCTATCGTAAATCTCATTCTCCAAGTCAATCTCATCATCATCGGGATCCAAGGAACAATCCTTGACATGGTCATCTGACTTGTACCCTCCTTCCAGAGGAGCCTTTGCCTCTTGCATAATCCACATTATTTTATCGAACGCTCTAATTCTAAAGATGTTGTGCATCCTAGTTGCTTTTTTTGCAGCTTCCACAAGCTCTTTTGGTAAATTTCTCAGAAATCAAACCAAGGATGTTTCTTTACTTCCGAAAGATTGATCTTCTTCAAGGAAAAGGGGGTATTTTTAACTATCAAGATAATGTATTAACAAAATATCACTCTCTGCCCTAAATGTGTGCCCATTTTGAACTTTGTAAGGACTTTTCTAAAAAGATAAGACTATTTTTAAGCAGTATTAGAAGCATAGTAGCAAGTGTAAATTATAATACGGACCAAGGTGCAGTAGCTTCGGTGGTACCCGGTTTGTGTAAGAGGTCTCCATATAGTGGAGGTCTCGGGTTCGACTCTCATGGGAAGCAAGTGAAGATCATATGTTCCTCGTACCCCATAGGGGCCAATAGAGCCGTAAACAAGCTGAGCACAGTCGAGCTCGATAGTGTAAATTATAATACGGACCAAGGTGCAGTAGCTTCGGTGGTAACCGGTTTGTGTAAGAGGTCTCTATATAGTGGAGGTCTCGGGTTCGACTCTCATGGAAGCAAGTGAAGAACATGTGTTCCTCGTACCTCATAGGGGCCAATAGAGCCGTAAACAAGCTGAGCCCAGCCGAGCTTTGAGGTGTCGAGCTCGACTAAAAATTAACGAGCCGAGGCTTTTTCGAGCTCGAGCCTGAAAAATTCGTTCGAGCTCGACTCGAAACGAGTTTCGAGCTGTTCGCGAGCTTTTTGCGAGCTTCTCGAACTCGAGCTTTAACGAGCCGAGCTCGAGCTTAACAAGAATTTTTAAAAAAATCTGAACTCAAACAATCTTTAGTTCGAGCTTTATCGAGCTTTTATTCAAATTCTCGAGCCTAAACGAGCCGAGCTCGAACATTGTCTTTGTCTCTACATAATTATTTTTTCAATTTTGATTTTTCATAATTCTTTATATTCTTACAAAAAACTAAGAAATTTTTTTTTGAAAATAACTAAGAAAAATATTTATTATTTATTTTATACTTTTCGAATGACATTTTAAAATGCCATATATTTTGAGACAACTTTTCAAATTTATTTTGAAACGAATAGAGTAATAATTTTAAAATTCTTTAATTTTTATGTATAAATATATAGTTTTTTTATGAATAGAAATAAATATTTTGGACTTGTTTTAGTATTGAAGTTTTTTTTTTACAAAAAGTTATATAAAAAATATTAGAAAAAAACTAAATAAATGAAGTATAATAAAGAAATCAGAGTCGAGCTTATCGAGCCGAGCTCGGTCTCTAGCTCGAGCTCGAATCATTTGCGAAAATTTTTATTCGAGCTTTTAACGAGCCGATCCCGATCCAAGCTTAAACGAGTCGATCCCGATCAAAGCTCGCTGAACAAACGAGCCGAGCTCGAGCCGGCTCAAAAAAAAAATTCGAGCCTGAAAATCGGGTCGAGCTCGAGTTAGACTCGAGCCTTCTCGAGCTCGAGCTTTTATGAGCCGAGTCCAAGCCTGTTCGATTCGCGTAATAGCCCTAGGGGCCAAGTTATCCCGATTTGTTTTTAATATACTAAGTGATATCATATTTTGTAATAGACTCCAATGGTGGTGAAACTCAACTGAGGTTTGTAATGGATAGGAAAATGAATACTCCCTCCGTCCCGGCCGACTTAGAACTTATTGCCATTTTGGGCGTCCCACTCGACTTAGGACGGCCCAAAATGGAAACCTTAAATCACTATTCTCTCCACTCATTCTCTCTCCTACATTATTTTAATACTCACAACACCATTATAATTTACTATTTCCTCCACTCATTCTCTCTCCTATTTTTAAATTACACTCACAACATTTACCTTTTCCTTAATCCCCGTGCCATTTCAAAAAATCCTAAGTCGGCCGGGACGGAGGAAGTATGTAATAGACTTCATAGGTATTTGTTATATGATGACAATTTCCTTAAATGATATGATGCCAACTTTCTTATAAAAAAATAGAATATGATTTATTTTATTGCTAGTCTATTAGGTTTGGACAAGTATCATATACATATATGAGATTTGGTTTCATTTCACTTGCATGCTTTTGTCAACCTCATACAAAAAAGACTATTTTACCCTTAAAGCTTTAAAGTGACTAATTTAATTTCCCTTCATCATGTAATAATTGTCAAGTTGATTGAATTTTGATCATATACTTCATCAAAACTATAATATTGATTTTATAATTTAATAAGAATAATTAGATTTTAATAACGCTTTTGTCAACTTTATTGGAACACAAAGACTATTTTAATCTCAAAGCTTTCTTCTCTCCCTTTTTTCTTTTGGATTTAAAATCAATTTTATTGAAGTTCAATAATATAGTGCAATTTTTATCCAATAATGGTACTACAGTTTTTAACAGTGTTTATAGGATGATATAATGATAGTAATAAGTGTGCATATACATGCGCACACACATAGGATAAGTGACAAATCAAATGTTTAGAATAGAAATTAATTAAATAGAGGCGGTGACATTTTTGCAATTAATAGGATAGATAAGAACAAAGCTTTAGAATATCATTTGACTTTGCAAATTTAAAACCTACCACGTCATTATCCAAATTTACCTCAAATTTCAAAATTAAATATTTCAATATATATTAGTCGGAAAAAAAACCCCCGAGAATACTGTTTTTCTCGTCTCGACGCGACGAATCAAACTGCATCCCCAAATATAAGGTTTTGAAAAAAATGTTGAATAACAATGAAATTCTTAAAATACACTTGGATTCATTAGCAACTTAGCTACTTAATTCATGTGTATTTTTTAACATTGCACTTGAATTCAGTAGCTAATTAGCTACTGAATTCATGTATATTTTTGAACATTGCACTTGAATTCAGTAGCTAATTAGCTAATGAATTCATGTATATTTTGAATATTACACATGTATTCATTAGCTAATTATCTGTTGAATCCATGTGTATCTTTGAAAATTGCACTTGGATTCAGTAGCTACTAAATCCATTTTATTTTGAACGTTGCATTCAGTAGCTAGTTAGCTACTGAAATCATGTGTATTTGATCATTGGACATGAATTTAGTAGCTAGTTAGTTAATGAATCCATGCGTATTTTGAACATTGCACATGGACCCAGTAGCTAGTTAGCAACTGAATCCATGTGTATTTTTTTAACATTGTATTTAGATTCAATAGCTACTTAGCTAATGAATTCATGTGTATTTTGAACATTACATATACGGATTCAGTAGCTAGTTATATAGCTACTGAATCCTATTTTGAATATTGCACATGGATTCAGTAACTAGTTATCTACTGAATTCATGTGTATCTTTTAACATTGTAATTGGATTCAACAGCTAGTTAGCTACTCAATTTATGTGTATTTTTGAACATTGCACCTGAATTTAGTAGCTACTTAACTACTAAATTCATATGTATTTTGAATATTGCATTCAGTAACTAGTTAGCTACTGAGTCCATGTGTATTTTGAACATTACATATGGATTCAGTAGCTAGTTAGCTACTGAATTCATGTGTATTTTGAACATTACACTTGGATTCAGTAGCTACTTAGCTACTGAATCCATGTGTATTTTGATAATTGCACATGTGTTCAGTATCTACTTAGTTACTAAATCCATGTGGATTTTTCATGAATTCAATTGCAATGTTCAAAATAAACTTGGATTCAGTAGCTACTTAGCTAATGAATTCAAGTGTAATTTGAGAATTTTATTGTTGTTTAACATTTTTTTTTCAAAACCTATATTCATGTATATAGTTTGATTCGCCTCGTCAATAAGAAAAACAATGTTCTCGGATTTTTTTTCAACTTGTAGATTTTGAGTTATTTAATTTTGAAATTTAAAAAAAATTAAATGATGACGCGGCAGTATCTCCCAACTTTCACAAAGATTACAAAAATGTCACCATGGAAGAGTTGTTGTCTTTGAAGGGATGATTTGGTCTGACAAGCATTTAATAAGAATATCTTCTGCATTTAATGTCTGAAATTTGAAGGACAACCATCTTTGAAATTTGCACTGGATAAAGAATTGTGAGTACTGATAACTTGAACATTCTTCAAAGTAGTTACTAACAAGGCGGCAACAAAGTCTTCATAGCAACTGTTCTACCAACTTTAGCTAAGTGTTGGGCTGAGTAGATGAGAACAATAAATGCTTCAACTGATAAGAAGCTTGTTGAGGAAGCTTAACTGATTGCAACAACTGATAGGAGATCTCATAACCGGTTGACATACTTAACCGGTTGAGTGGTTTGGCAGGCTAAGGGCATGACCGGTCAAGGTACTTAACCGGTTGAGGCTTTGACAGCAAGTAAACCACTATCTTCTGAAAAATCTCTAGGTCTTCAAGTCTTCACAAGTCTTTGAGAAAATACAATTACAAAAACATTGGCACTAGTACTAAGGAGATCCTAAGGGTACATAGAAAAATCTAATTTGTCTAGTTAAAATTAGGGGTCCTCAAT
Source organism: Adenophora triphylla var. japonica (assembly GCA_022495995.1). NCBI lineage: Eukaryota > Viridiplantae > Streptophyta > Magnoliopsida > Asterales > Campanulaceae > Adenophora > Adenophora triphylla. The sequence continues at coordinate 63,562 of JAFEMH010003509.1, forward strand.
AATGCTTATAATGATTGAGATTAAGCAATTCATAAGCTATACATATATTTGACTAACAGAGAGAGAGAGAGAGAGAGAGAGAGAGAGAGAGAGAGAGAGAGAGAGAGAGAATATGTTGTGGCTATAGACTATTCGGTGTGTGCTCAATTTGAATTAATTTTGAACTTCTTTATGTATAGGTATAGAGATGTTTACATATATTTTTCTTACCCTTTGTTATTCTCTTTGTAGGCTCTTCGCCTCTTCTTGAAAAGTATAATAACCCAGTTGACGAAAGAGTAGTGGTTTTTCAAAGTTGCGATAAACTGATTGCTTTGGGGGCAGTGGTGGTTAAGCTGCCAAAAGTTCGTGGTGGTGGGCAATGAACAAACCTCTCGGCCTCTAATACTTGACCAAAACCCCATGGGAGTTAAGTCACATTAATCCATTTTGTTGTTTTTATTTCATTCATTACTTCAATTGTGTACCCATTTGTGGCAAAGCAAGGAGTTACATTATCTTTAAATGTTTTCATCTCTTGCCTCTTTTGAAAAAAATCAGTTAATTGTTAATTTTTGTTCTTAAAATGCAACATCTCTTAGAGCCCCGTAAATAGTAACCTATTTGTATTTTTGTTATCTTTTTTGAGTCGGTCTGCTGAGAAACGCGTTTCTCCATCGCGTGTGGAGAAACGGGGCTATGTTTGTCGCGCGACATACTTAGCCAGTTTCTGGATATCCTTTTCAAAGCTTCTGGATATCCAGAAGCTTTAATATGGATATCCAGAAGCTTTGGAAAGGATATCCAGAAACCAAATATTTTTTCTGGATATTCTTTCCAAAGCTTCTGGATATCCAGAAGCTTGAATATGGATATCCAGAAGCTTTGGAAAGGATATCCAGAAAAAATATTTGGTTTCTGGATATCCTTTCCAAAGCTTCTGGATATCCATATTCAAGCTTCTAGATATCCAGAAGCTTTGGAAAGGATATCCAGTTGTTGTGGCTAAGTATGTCGCGCGACAAACTAAGCCCCGTTTCTCCATACGCGACGGAGAAACGCGTTTCTCCCCAAATTTTGTGATATTTTTTTATGTCTAACCCCTCATATTTAGTATATTTGTTTTATATTTTGTTGGAATTTTATCGGTAAGTGTCTCAGTATACACTAAAAATGTATAACGACAATCTATGATTTTTAGTAGGGCTTTATGTGGTTTAATTTTACTCTGCATGTGTCTCAATATTATCACGAATGGAATAATTTGTTTGAATCATATGATTTATCAACTTGATTAGATTTTGACAATAAATTTAAATAAAAATATAATAAAAAACAATTTTTAGAATTTAATGAGAATGATTAAATTTTAATAACGCTTTTGTCACTTTTACTAGAACACGTTAAAGCTTTCTTCTCTCCCTTTTTTATTTTGAATTTAAAGTCAAATTTATTGAAGTTTAATAATAGCAACTTTATGCAATTTTTATCCAATAAATGTAGTATAGTTTTTAAGAGTGTTTATAGGATGATATAGTGATAATGATGCGCGTACACACACATATATAGTACTGAGATTAATTGAAAAATATTTTTTGAATGTTCCTAAACTAAAAATATAACAATACATATTGAACACAAAACTAAATATAATTGGAACAAAATGACTTTCATGTAAAGGTATGCATATTTCATGAACAAATGCTTATGCATTAAAATAAAAGCGGATTTTTATTTTTAGTTTAAACTCAATTATTTGATATATTTTTGCCACATAATGGCTATGATATCTTGAACATAGTAAATTAAATTTATTATGTATAATTGCCGTGTTTAAAGAAGGGTGGTGAGGAGGAAGCCAATTTGTAGTGTAGTCTTTTATTTGAATAAGATTATGAAAAATACATTTTTCTTATATTTTCTCTTGGATTTAAAAGAAAATCTTATTGAAGTACAATTATAGTGCAACTTTAATGCAGCTCTTGTGCAATTTAAGTGCAACTTTCATCCATCCAATTATATCGTTAGATAGTTTTGAGAGTGTTTAGAAAATAGAAAAAAAATGAGAGAGAAGGAAACAACATAGCAGATAGGTCTTGTGAGAAATCGATAATAAGAACAAACTGCCCTCGATCGTCGTTCCATCCTCCGATTAAGATTATATTTGATCCCTCCAATGGTGCCGAATCTAATCTCTATAATAAATGGAGGTCCTCATCAATCCATTTATTATTGGCGTTTACCAAAATTTTCTCATTGGGATCTAGACTTTCCTCAATAAGGCGTACCAATTGCAGACCTTCCTTTATTCGACTCAACAAGCATCGCCTGTGTCATTTTTTCGCGTCTGAAATGCGATGGCAATGCTTGTTAATGTTGCCACCACTAAGCTCCAGATATTTGGATGCTGTGATGAAAGCAGAGGAGGAACTTGGCTATTGTCAAGCTTTGCTACTCCATCAAACCCCGTAGATTTTTCAAGTAGCTTCATTAGATTACTGGGGTGTTTCTTTTTAGCTTCTTCAATCATCATATGCACGGCCTTGGAAATTCTGATTATGGTTCTGTTTGCAAGTTCTACCTCATCTTCAAGTTGCAAGGCATAACGGTTAATATCCGACATTGCACTATCATGATATTTCGACTCTAATCCCTGAGGACTTTTTGAAGACCAAATACTAGCCATTAACCTTTTCACCAACCAGTAGCAACAGTACCAACAATAAAAGAATATAACATCCTGGAAAATATTGATAAGTCGCATTATTTTGGATATGATCACTATAAAAATCTGAATTTCAATCATTAAGTTCAGACTAAGGTTCTTAAATTCGTGGATGAATTTTTGGCAACTTTAATGCAACTCTTGTGCAATTTATGTGCAACTTTCATCCATCCAATTATATCGTTAGATAGTTTTGAGAGTGTTTAGAAAATAGAAAAAAATGAGAGAGAAGGAAACAACGTAGCAGATAGGTCGTGTGAGAAATCGATAATAAGAACAACAATTGCCCTCAGTCGTCATTCCATCCTCCAATCAAGATTATATTTGATCCCTCCAATGGTGCCGAATCTAATCTCTATTAAACACCAGCATGATAGATTAGGGCTTCAAATTTGATCTATATTAGCATATTCCAAATAATATAGATTATGCATGGCCACATGTTCCTAATTTTCACATGCACTTGTTATTCTTGTTTTTGGATTTGTTCAGAGAAATAAAGAAATTTGTTTTGTTTGTATTTAGATCTATACATTATTTAGGGAAATATTGTACTAAAATTTTAGTTATAATTGCAACAGAATTAAACAAAATTCCAGCAGTATTTTTTTCACTTGCAAACCACCAAATTACTGGTATGAAATCCGGTGTGGATACGAAAATTTACACTCGGACACGGCAAAATGATTATACAAAGGAGAAGGAGGAAGTGGAGACGATTCAGAGGGAGGCGACGGTGGTTGGTGAGTAAGAAGACTGACCTGAATTTGTTGTTCCAGGCGCCGGAGAGTTTGAAATTGCCGGAGGTGGTGGGTTTGAATTGCCGGAGTGTTGGAACTTGAGATCAACCGAAGATCCGTGCATTCTGTTGCTCGTAGAAAACCTTGACGTATCTTGATGTATCGGATGTCTGTGTGTGTGTTTGTGTTTGTGTGTGTGTGTGAGAGAGAGAGAGGGAGAGAGAGAGAGAGAGGGGATCAGTGAAGTGAAGGAGAAATGGGAAAAGGAAGAAAGAGAGAGAAAATAAAAGAATAGGGTTTGGTTAAATGGAATGGACTTTGCGTTTTGAGTTTGGGCTTTGGACTTTGGTTTGGGCTTTGGGGTGATAGAGATAAATAACATCTTAAAGACAACTCATTGAATGCAGATTTTTTTAATATTCATTTCCGATGTAAAACTCATTGAACGCAACTTTCTTTTACCAAAAATACCCCTAATTAATTATTCATTTTTAATTGAATGCAGCTTTTTTTATTTTTTATTTTGGCTTGTTCTGAAATGATGTTCGATAACACACAAAACTTAGGTCCATAACACCGTTACAATCATTGTAATTCATCAATAACAACTTTTAGAGCTTCATGAAAATAATCATATTTGCAAGAAATATTGGTCATAGTTTACTTGAGTTGACTATTAAAAATAAAATGAGACAATCTTTTCGGACGAAGACAGTATATGTTTATTTAAAAAAAAATTATTAACAGAATTAAAAAAATAAGAAATGTCAAACAAACAAATGTTATTTGATGAAAAAAAAGTTATTTTCATGTTATTTAATTTAAGACTTTTTGCTTAATTTGGTTTTTGATTAGTTATCTGAATGTAAGAACTCAATGTTATTTTTCTTGATATGAACTCAAGAGTATTTTGGTATTATCGTATCCCATCCCGTACCCGTGTCCAAATTTATTATCGTATCACGTATCCTTGTCCAAATTTAGGACGGTGTCCCAGTATCCAAAATTATTAAGAAAATTGTATCCGACACTAGGATCCGTGTCCGTGTCGTGTCGGATCCCGGATACCGTATCCAGGTAACATAGTCGATGAGTCATAATTTCCAGAGAGAGAGGGAGAGAGAGAGAGAGAGGGAGAGAGAGAGAGAGAGAGAGAGAGAGAGAGAGAGAGAGAGAGAGAGAGAGAGAGAGAGAGAGAGAGAGAGAGAGAGAATGTGTTGTGGCTATAGACTATGCATAACTTGAGATCAACCGAAGCTCCTTGCATTCTGATGCTCGTAGAAAACCTTGACGTATCTTTATGTATCAGATGTTTGTGTGTGAGTTTGTGTTTGTGTGTTTGTGAGAGAGAGAGGGAGAGAGAGAGAGAGAGAGGATCAGTGAAGGGGAAATGGGAAAAGAAAGAAAGAGAGAGAAAATAAAAGAATAGGGTTTGGTTAAATGGAATGGGTTTTGTGTTTTGGGTTTGGGCTTTGGACTTTGGTTTGGGCCTTGGGGTGATAGAGATAAATAACATCTTAAAGACAACTCATTGAATGCAGATTTTTTTAATATTCATTTCCGATGTAAAACTCATTGAACGCAACTTTCTTTTACCAAAAATACCCCTAATTAATTATTCATTTTTAATTGAATGCAGCTTTTTTTATTTTTTATTTTGGCTTGTTCTGAAATGATGTTCGATAACACACAAACCTTAGGTCCATAACACCATTACGATCATTGTAATTCATCAATAACAACTTTTAGAGCTTCATGAAAATAATCATATTTGCAAGAAATATTGGTCATAGTTTACTTGAGTTGACTATTAAAAATAAAATGAGACAATCTTTTCGGACGAAGACAGTATATGTTTATTTTAAAAAAAATTATTAACAGAATTAAAAATGTCAAACAAACAAATGTTATTTGATGAAAAAAAAAAAGTTATTTTCATGTTATTTAAGACTTTTTGCTTAATTTGGTTTTTGATTAGTTATCTGAATGTATGAACTCAATGTTACTTTTCTTGATATGAACTCAAGAGTATTTTGGTATTATCGTATCCCATCCCGTACCCGTGTCCAAATTTATTATCGTATCCCGTATTCGGGTCCAAATTTAGGACGGTGTCCCGGTATCCAAAATTATTAAGAAAATTGTATCCGACACTAGGATCCGTGTCCGTGTCGGATCCCGGATACCGTGTCCGGTTAACATAGTCGCTGAGTCATAATTTCTAGAGAGAGAGAGAGAGAGAAAGAGAGATGTAAGTGCCCCAATCTGAACCGCCAATGTTCTTTCAGCCCAATTTAACGACTTCCATGTCGAACAAACAGCTAAGGGCATTTTGATCTTTTCCTAAGGCAATTTAACAAGAAAGGGCCTTAAAGGAATATCAAAAATAGGTCAAAAACCGGTTGGGAAGAGTCATTTCCAAGAAATTGACCAACTTTACATTAAATGCTAGCAGCCAAAGCTGCTTTCTGCAGAGTCAGGCACGCCAGCATTTCCATCCGCGCGGACAAGAATGAGACTCAGTCTCATCCGCGCGGACATATTTGTAACCTAAATTCTGCCTATAAATACAATCATTCTCTCTCAGTTTAACAAGACAAGAATTCAAACCGTTACTATTATATTCGCAAAATATCCAGAAAACAGCCTAAACACCAAGCAAAACACAAAATCCCAACACAAATCTTGATCAAATTCAAGTCTCCAACACAAATCCAAGGAAGATAGGGTACAACCATTGGTAAACCCTCCTTCTCCTTATCTTAAATCTCCCTCATCCATGCTTACATCTCATATTTAAAGATGTAACTTGTTCATCCACTTGTTGTTCATCTCTTGCCCTAACATCCAAGAGGATCTCCATGGAAGTCCATCTCCATGGATGATTCTCTATAAGGATCAACATTCATTTTAATTTGTTGTCTCTCTCCTTACATAAAATAGTTGTTACTTGATCTTTTGGCCTGAAACATGGTCACCTTAGAATGAATTTCCATGGATGACCATTTTAAATGGTCTAAATTGTCTTTACTTCCTTAAAAATGTTTTTCCTAACCTAAGATCTTCACCTTGGAATAATTTCCATGGATGAAGATCATTAAGATTCCTAGGTTACAAAAGAGTGAAGTTGATACATTGAGTTCAAAGATCTCAAGGATGGTCATCTTAATGACCACCTTAGAAATCCACTCTAAAGTTGATACACCCTTAACCTAAATTTACTTTCATACATAAATCTTTATTTCATGTTAAATCTCCCTATCCCAAGCAAATGAAATGCTTTCAAGTCCTAATGTACCCTAAGGATGGCTTGATATAGTAGATCACCACTAATCATGTTTAGTGATCACTAATCAAAGCCTAAGGAAAGTGGGGACAAGCATGGATGCAAATCTCAAAAAAATGTTTTCATCTAACACTTTCAGTTGCAAAACTCCAGTTCTGATTCTGTAACTCCAGTTTATATTCTGGAATTTACAGAATCAGACTGGAAAGCTGCAAAAAGGGAAATTTACTATCTCATCCGCGCGGACATAAATGAACCTCGCTCTAGTCCGCGCGGACAAGAATGTAAGGGACAGACATTTTGTTTTTCCAGTCATTTTTCACTCACAGAAGCACATTATTTTGCTAAATTTCAGTCCAGTCCAATCAAAACTTTTACTTCCAGAAAATTACTTTTGCAAAACATACACACACACATACATAAAAATGGTTTTAAAGTTAGGAAGACTCGTTTTACGAGGCATTCCGGGTGAACCCTAACGTTCTTCCCGGAGTGTAACGTGACCTCCGAACCCACTTCTCTCATTTTTGGGCATTTTTCAAATTTTTGGCCATAAACTAAAAACGGCGTGGCGACTCCGTTTTGATTTTTCAAAAAACGTAAAAATCGGGCATCATCACAGTGGCGACTCCGCTGGGGAAAAGAAAAAAAAAAGCTTTATCTTAAAAAAAAAATTAAAAAAAATGGTATTTGATATATAGGTGGAAACCATTAAGTTTCCTGTACCGCTCCCTAACCCGGGACTTGGGATAAATTATGATCTAACAAAGCCACGTACCGGTATCATTGTTTTTTTTTTTAAAAAAAGAAAGCTTTTGTGGGTCAAACTTCCGTCCCGGCACTTGAAACCATTTGTATTGTGTGTGTTTGTTTGTTTTGCACATTTCGCGTTGTTATCTTTTGACCGTCTCGGAAAAGTCAAAATTTTGACTGTTGGACCCGTTTTCTTAATTGTTTGAATTATGTGCCTATGTGTTTATTTGCTTTCAAAAAAAAAATCAAAAAAAAAATTTTCAAAAAAAAAAATCAAAAAAAAATCTTTTAAAAAATTTTTTTTCAAAAATAAAAGAATCATTTTTTGCATGCATCATACTCTTTAAGACACATGTGAAAATTTCTATTTTACTCAGAAAAAGAAGATAGACTACTCGCACACTACGCGCACTTGGCCTTACACTGCACACTACGTCCTTAACCCGGGAAAATCCCAGTAGCAGCCCGTTTGGCCTTATTACGCCTCTCGGTGCGAGCACGGGACTACCCAAACATCCCTTGGAGCCTCGTGTCGACCATGCACTTATCCGTGACACACTTTGTCCGAGACCCGATTGGTTTTTAGTCTGGTCCGTGTCGTGCCATGTCTGTGTATACACCTTGCCAGTCAAGTCTTAGTCGGCATGCCTAGTCAATATCTTTCGGGGACCCTAATCAGTCGAAGTCATGCCGGCTTTCCGTCATGGACTTTGACCAGATCTTGACTGACGCCTTGACTTTGACTTTGACTTGCACAACTTATGCGCTGACTCCCGGACTGACACTGAGTCATCAAGAATTAACGATTATGCCATGTCTAATTACGGCCTAACTGACGACGAGTCAAGATTAATTATGGACATTTATCAGTCCAAGCCATGCCGACTTTCCGTCGAGCCCCTCAAAATGATCTTGACCCCTGACGTCGGCTTTGCCCGTAATTTACATCGGATACGCGTTAAGACTCGATTACCCGCCAGACTTTAGGATCATTTTTCTCTTCGATCGGTCGGACCTGCTTGCCCTACGGAACCCTTGTTCGAGGTTACAGGTTGAGGGTCCGCAGGCGTAGTGATGGGTTCCACTGATCCAGGATTTAGAATAGTTAAAAGAAAAAAAAAAGAGCAATCTTTTCCAACCGATTAGGCTTTAATAAAACATGTTTTAAGTAAACCGGAACAAATAACTGCATGTTGCATGAGCCCTAAGCCCAAACACCTACCCTCCTTCATTCCCAAATATCTGAACCCTCGTGTCTTTCCCCCGCAGCTCCTCACAAAGCTTGGTTTCGGGCGCCGGGTCACCGTTTGATCAGTTGGGAAGAGTCAAGCGCATCGTCAGCTTCACCATTTGTTCCGACTCCGGGTTTCAGAATGTATGCATCAGCTGGTAACGATGGGGACAACACCACTCCACCTCCCGAGACTCCTCAAACAGAACAGCAATGGAATCATTTAGCCGAACAGATGAGATTGCGACAGGAAGCACAGCTGAATAGTCTTATGGAGGCTATTAGGAGCCATGGTTTGGCCGCCAGTCTCAATCCTGATGGAACCTTCACCGTGGAAGAAGAGGAAGACCCCAATCCCACTCTTGGTCGCCCCGACTACTCCAAGATGCCACCACCAACCTCCTACGGTACTACTACCAGAGTCCATGCTCCTCGGTCTCTGGGTCAGCCAGCTCCCCAACTACATACTACTGGATCCATGCAGCCTGACGGGATGAGCCAGTTCGCAGTTCCTCAGTGGGGACAAAATCAGTACGGAATGTCTTCTCATGGTTGGGGGTACCTCGAAATGCCACAGAAAATTGGGATCCCGCCTCAGTTTGGAACCGATCAATCTGGACCTTCGCAACAACAGTTCAAAGTGCCACAGCAACAGTTTGGAATGCCACCACAGATTGGTTCGGGGCAACAGTCAGGAGCCCCTCCTCAGAATGATGCTAGCTCTGCTGCTCCTCACACAGCTTCCACAAACCCATTTCTCACTCAGGGTTCGATGGGTTACCAAGCCCCCATCCCAGTTTCATCAGAATCACCAGGACCGCAGTACCCCCTGGTTATACACCCTCGCCACAGCCATCCATGCAATTCAACAACCAGGGACAGCAGCCCGCACTTAAGCCTGCTTATGGGTCTCACCCTGGGAACCCGAGCTACCCGGCTACATCAGGCCTGCCTCCACCCTCTTTGCCAATTGAAAATAACAGCAAGCCGCAAAGTTCTATCCCTTCGCCCAGGCTCCTACTCACACTCCCCCGGGTAATTCGGGCCAAGGACAGGTTTTCACCTACGTCCCCGGATCGGCCGTTCCCTCCACCAGTCTGCCGCCAATGGTAACTCCTCTCTCTAGCTCAGTCACTCGCTTGAACGCCATGGCTCCACCACAGGACCCTCACCTGGCCTGGTTCATGGAACAACACAAGGAAATGAAAGTGCAGATTGCTGAATTGACTGCTAAGAAGTCTGCCTTCCGGCCTACGGACTCGGACTCCATTGTTCCCCTGCCCCACAAGTTTGTGATGCCTAATCTGGACCTGTTTGATGGGACTGCATGCCCGAAAACTCATCTGGACACGTATACCTTGGCAATGAAGGCCAAAGGGTGCACCAATCAGCAGTTGGCTGACTATTTCAGCCTCTCTTTGAAATCCAGTGCTTTAAAATGGTTCTTCCGCTTAAAACCCGAGGCCAGGGCTACATGGGACCAGATTACTAGTGCCTTCACAGAGAAGTATAAAGCTAATTTGGAGTGGGAAACAAATAGAGTTGACCTGCAGACAACAGTGCAGCGTCCCGACGAGAACATCGGGGATTTTTACAAGCGTTGGAATTTGAAACTTAGCGAGATGACAATTCCTCCTTCTGAGGAGGAACAATTGGACATCTTTCAGTCATGCCTAAAACCGCATTTGAGAGCTTCCCTCAGCCACTTCCCCTACGCTGACTTGCGTGCAATGGTTAATTCCGGGGCTAAATTTGAAAAGGCTTACAATCAGCAACCGGCTGCTGCACCTGCCTACAGATATCGGGCTCCTCCCTCCAACACTGCTCCTGCTCCTGCTAAAGGCAAAGAGGTGATCAATTACGCGGGGCAGGAATGTAATAATGCAACTCCTTTTGCTCCCAGAAAACCAGCTGAGCCCAGATCGCGGGTCATAAACCTCGAAAGCTTCGGAATGCCTCTGAACGACATCTTTAGGGGATTGGTGAAAGAAGGTTTACTGCGGCCTTTAGAGAACTTCCAACCCAGGAATCCGAACGTTCCCGTGGATACTTCTAAGTATTGCACTTTTCATCAAACCCACGGACATCTGACAGATAATTGCTATACTCTGAAGAAGGCAATCCAGGGTCTGATAGAGCAAGGAAAGTTGGAAGGCCCCGAGGGGCCTAATACAGTCAAAAATCCTCTTCCAAGAAACCATAACCAGGTGAACATGATTGAAAGCGGAGAACCTTCGCATGCCCAGGAAGATGCGGAAACTGATGAAGATCTCCAAATACCCACGGCCAACCTTGTCGAGGATCCTGAATTCGGATTCCCTCTCAGCCTTGAGGATGATGAACAAACCAACCCTCCTTGGTCTCATATTAGAAATTTCTTGCAAGAATATGATGCTCGCTATTTCTTGAAGGAAGTGAAAGCTGATACTGAAGAGCTGGGGCTGTTCCGGTCAAATCATGAGAAAACTATTTACACGAGATGGTTAGAGCAGTCAAGGAGGATTGAACAAGAAAGCTTCAGGCGGGCGCCTGTATTGGGGCTTATCAGCAAAGAGGACGAAGAGCACCTAGAGTTAATACACTTCTACAAGCTGGTTTTGGGAGAAGACGAATACGATCCCGAGGAAAGTGAAAGTGAAGAATCAGAGGAGGAGGATTGCTTCTATATCCTGCCTGGAGTCAAATACGTGTCGCCCCCTCTCACTCTTCCCCTGCAGATTCTGGGAGGAGAAGCTGAGTCGCAATTGCTGCTTCTGGCAATGGGGGCATATGACAATTTCTGCGGTTGCACGCACCCATCTTCCCCTAACAGATTTGATCGGCGTTCTCTCTCAGCCGAAATCCCAGTAGTATGGGATGATGATTCTGATGACAGTGATGATGATGATGACGACGAGAGCGAGGAGTCAACTAAGGCCCAAGATCCGAAATCAATCTGGAACAATCATGCCGGAAATGATATCATGGGAGCCGGACACAATGGTTGGTTGTCAGCAAGCGACGATGAAGGACCGCCAGAAAATGCGGGTCAGATACCGATGGGGACGGGCCCCCACGAAGTACTCCTCGTAAGATGCACTTGTGGCCAGTGCCCAGATACTCCAGGGGATGAAGAACAACAAAGCCCACTTGCAGATCCATACATATCCGAAATCCTAGAGCACAACGTTCCCTATAAGGACCTAGCGGGCGAATGGAGAAGGTTCATTGAAGCACTGGTCGAAAAGGGAGGTTTCCAGCAACCGGCAGACAACGAATTCGTAAACGTCATTGGATCTTTTTCTTCCTTCCCTAGAACAGATGGCATCACAACTGTAAGGGTCACGACCGAGCCGCTCGAACACATCGAGTGCATGGAGTCACTGAAAAGGGTTATCGATCTAAATGTCTCTCCAGTCGCCTTCATACCCATGGACCCACATGATGCCTTCTTAATTGCTCCTGTACCCGACAGTGGACCCCGGGCACTCCTCTTTTGGACCCAGATCTACCGAGCTGTTATGTCAAACTACAAAAGGGAGCATTGTCTATCCTTTACTTGTGGTTACCCTGCTTGCAAAGGCGAAAGGAAAAAGATGTATGATGAGATGGAGGCTGACAGCCGTAAGATTGAAGAAACTTCGGAAGATGATCACGAAACCGAAGACATGAAAGCTATGAATTTTCCTGGGGTTGAACACGTGGACGTCATAGAGTTCAACACTGCCTACCATGCTTTGGGGAAAGGGTTCTCAAACACCCGATCCAAGCAGATAGTTGAAGATCTGTTAGAGAAAGGGAGACTGACCCCCATCCTCCCCAATGAGAAAGTAACCATGGTCAGATCAAATCCGCCCCGAAGCAAAGTAACAATCCTTGTCAGGGTTACCCAAAAAGAGGTCACCTTCCCCGAATGCATTTCAGCTCTGAGAGAGGTCCTGGAAACCGGCATGATACCTGATGCGCCTCCCACACAGAATGCTATAATCATCTCCGGCGCTGAGTATTACAGAAAGGAACCAGAGTGGCTGCACTATACCGGAGATGAAAACGAAAAGCCAACGAGCCCTGAGAATAGCAATTCCTGCTGTATGATAACTATGGGCAAGGCAGGCTATGAGGGCGAATCGGAGGACACCCTAGCTCTGTGGGCCATCCAGGGGACAGTGACACAACCCCAGGTTCAAAAGCCTGTAACTTGGGAAGCAGTTCTAAAGGCTGCCCAGGAAGGAACCAGTACAGCTCAAGCTCAGCCCCTCACCATTGCTAGACTCCGCCAGAACCAGTGGCCGGTAGCCAAAAAAGCTCCTCCGTTGACCCTGGCAGCATTGAAGAAATCTAGTCAAGAAGCAATAGATAAAGGGGTTAACCTGTTGACTCGATCCGGGCAGATCTATCAAGGGAATCCCAAGGCAGATAAAAAGGCCGCAAATCAAGCACCTGGGGAGAACCGCAACCCCTACGCCAAGACAACCGAAGCTCCTGACCCCGAAAAGGAGGATCCCGTGCTCACCCAGTTGAAACAGACACAGGCCAACATCTCTCTATGGTCCCTACTCACCTCGTCTTATCCCCACAAACTAAAGCTGGAAGAAAGCCTGGCTCGCACTTTGGTCCCTATTGATGCTACTCCCGATGACGTGGTGCAGTTGATTGGGAGCATCCACTACGGGAACATAATCACTTTCACGGACCTTGATCTCCCTCAATTCGGAGCCGATCATAACGAACCTCTCTTCATCACAGTCCAGCTGGATGAACGATGCCTCCCTCGGGTTTTGGTTGACAATGGGTCTGGAATGAATATCCTCCCAGCAAAGATCATAAGTCTGCTCGACATCAAGTCCACAGATCTAAAGCCTTCCTCTCTCACAGTCAAGGCTTATGACTCGACATCTCGCACAGTACTCGGGGTTGCCACCTTAAACTTATGGTTTGGCAAGAAAATGATACCCGTGGAATTCCAGGTTATCGATATCCCGATTACCTTTAATGCCCTGTTGGGAAGACCTTGGCTGCATCAGGTCAAGGGGGTCGCTTCCAGCCTCCATCAATGTGTAAAGTTCGTCTCAGATGGGGATCTAACAACCATTTATGGGGATCTAGTCACTTTGGAGGGCACAGATACGGGTGGAATACCTATTCTGGAGATCAAACATGATGAGGACGGCCTCATGTTAACAGGTTTCACAGTCGAGCCTCCTAAAGTCCAAGTTTGCAACGTAGATCTGACAATTACTCGGGACAAAATCCCTCCGGTCTTGAAAGTGATGAGAAAGATGAGCTACCTACCTGGCCTAGGTCTGGGGAAGCGTCAACAAGGAACCCACAAAGTCATTGAGGTGAGGGAACAAAAAACTCGCCATGGCCTGGGGTATGAACCGACTTCGGGGAAAATTGCAAAGGAAAAGGAAATTGCTCTGCAGAGGAAAGAAGCTACCACAGGAAGGGTCCCGGTCAACGGCCCTAAATCTCTCCCTTTCAGTCCTAATCTGGCTGACTACTTCGTGAAAGGTCCTACACAGCATGGTAATGCCGCAGTCAAAGAACCTACAGAGGGATGGCTTAAGCTACAGGATAACCTCAGCAAGATCAGGGGAACCAAAGCTAATCCGGTCCGTAGAATGTTTCTGGATCTACCCAAGATACCTGGGGCTACCACTACCATGGAGAGCGAGTACACTTTCAAAGGCGTGCCAAGCCTAGTAGAGCAGTTCGAGAAGCTTGCCACTGTGGTCCCGACTGCCCAAGAAGACCCAAAGTTTGAGTTTGAGCTGACAATGCCGAAAGCCAAAGCTACGGAATTCCCTTCAGACGACTGGGACGGTCCTGTTATGCAACAGTTATTCGGGGAAGAGGTCCAGGTGCCAAATCTGATCGACTTTGGTTCAGTCAAGGAGATGGTAGCAATGATTGAGGAAGGAGAACAGAAACAATGCAATTCCCGAGTCATGAGGCCACTGACAGCAATGCCACTGAAGAATTGGGAAACTCTCTCGGGTCCGGCCGCAACCAAGGAGGAAATGATCACCAAGCTTGGATTGGTCCCCCGTCCCCTTGTGTCAACCTATGTAAAGTCCTCCGAGTCTCTCGTTGTTGAGTTCGAGTCTCTAGAGTCGTCCGATGGCCTTACGCCTGAAGACTACGAAGTTGTAGCCAATGCTGTATTTCCCTTTGTTCTTAATGAAATGATGAACCTTTCTGAGTATCCCCTGATTGCCACTTTAACTAATGATAAATTAACTAATAATCTAAAAACAGTTAATAATGATTCACTAGATAAAGAAGCAGACACATTAAATGAACAATATATTAAAGAAATCTTTAAGCAGGTTGTTCGGAAAGAGGAAAATCGAGCCCAAGCTGCCGAAGAGGTTTTGACAAGTGTGAATCTGGGAACTGCAGAAGAGCCTAAAGAGACGCAGATTGATAGTTTCTTCGAAGGAACTGAAAAGGATGATCTGATTGAGCTGCTAAGAGAATTCGTGGGTATGCTTGCATGGTCCTATAAAGATATGCCTGGCCTCGACCCTTCCATAGTTGAACACCGGATACCGCTCGACCCGGAAGTCAAGCCAGTGAAGCAGAAGCTAAGAAGAATTAAGCCCGAATGGTCTCTACAGGTGAAAGAGAAGATAGAAAAGATGCTCAGAGCGGGATTCATCAGGGTCATTGAATATCCTACATGGCTTTCCAACATAGTAACGGTAACCAAGGCCAACGGGAAGATCCGATGCTGCGTGGACTTCAGAGATCTAAACAAGGCTAGTCCAAAAGACGATTTCCCCCTGCCAAATATCGACATCCTGGTGGATACCACGGCCAACTATGAAGTTAAATCCTTCATCGACGGCTTTGCCGGTTACAATCAAATCAAAATGGCAGAAGAAGATCAAGCCAAGACAACCTTCACAACCCCTTGGGGCACATACTGCTACACGGTTATGCCGTTCGGACTAAAGAATGCCGGGGCTACTTACCAGAGGGCAGCTACAGCCTTATTCCATGACATGATCCACAAAGAAATTGAAGTCTACGTGGACTACATGATAATACACTCCAAAGGATCAGATGGCCGGCACTTTGTTGATCTGAGAAAATTCTTCGGCCGCCTCCGAAACCACAGTAAGAGACTGAATCCAGCCAAATGCACCTTCGGTGTAAGACGAGGCAAGGTGCTAGGATATATGGTGACGGAACGGGGAATTGAAGTAGACCCCCAGAAAATCAAGGCCATAGTCGAAATGAAACCACCCCGGACGCTGACAGAAGTAAAATCCTTCATGGGAAGACTGCAATACATAAGCCGTTTTGTAAATCAGCTGACCTCAATCTGCGAGCCGATCTTCAAGTTGATGAAGAAAAGTGCCTACACCGAATGGACTCCAGAATGCCAGCTCGCTTTTGAAAAGATCAAGGCGTACCTCGTGAATCCCCCGATTCTTTGCCCGCCACATCAGCAAAAGCCACTATTGCTATATCTAACTGTCACGGATACAGCAATTGGGGCTATGTTAGCTCAAGAGAAGAAAGACTCCAAGGTCAAAAACGCCATCTATTTCGTGAGCAGGAAGCTTCAAGGGAGTGAACTTAATTACTCTGCTTGTGAAAAGACTTGCGCGGAGCACAGTGCAGGTAGTGGGAAAGTTGAAGCACTACATGCAGTCTCACCCGATACATCTCGTCTCAAAGTTGGACCCCATCAAATATTTGTTCGACAAGCCTTCCATCTCCATGAGGTTGGAAAAATGGTCGTTATTTGTGGCTGAATACGACATCACTTATGTGACGAGAAAATCCATGAAAGGGCGAGTAATGGCAGAGCAGTTAGCCGACTTCCCAAGTAATGAGTCCCGAGGACCTGAGCCCCAATTCCCAGACGATGGAATCTTTGCTCTAGAAGGAGAAAATTGTTGGCAGCTCTTCTTCGATGGGGCATCAAACAAAAGGGGGAACGGAATAGGAATGCTTCTGGTCGATCCTACCGACGAGCACACTCCCATATCAGTAAAGTTGAACTTCGAGGTTACCAACAACGCTTCTGAATATGAGGCTTGCATAGCCGGGTCGAAAGCCGCTCTTGAAAGAAATATCAAAGAGTTGGAAGTGTATGGCGACTCTGCACTCATCATCAATCAGGTCTCTAACAAATGGAAGACCGTGGACCCGGGTCTGCAGAAATATCACACTTATATGGAAGAGCTAGTGACTCAATTCAAGGAAATCAGCTTCCATTACCTGCCCAGAGATCGCAACAGGTTCGCAGATGCTCTGGAAACACTAGCCTCTCTCATTGAAATACCTGAAGGAAAGTCTGTCAAACCATTCAGAGTCGGGAGAAGAGAAAACCCCGCTTATTGCTTTGAAATCGAAGCGGAGGCCGAACTGGCCAATGATCCCTGGTATACCCAGATCTATCAGTACTTGAAGAACGGTGAGGTTTCTATCAAAAATGAAGATAGGGAATATAAAGAAGGAATCAAGGCAAAAAGCCTCTCAGCCCTGAAACGAATCGCCTCCCACTATGTTCTTTTGGGAAACATGCTGTACAAGAAGCGTTATCAAGGCCCCCTCCTGCGATGTATCGGCAAACAAGAGGCTACGAAACTCATGAAAGAAATACATGGTGGTACCTGCGGCCCCCACATGAATGCTCGGGCTCTAATGCAAATCATACTAAGAATGGGGTACTTTTGGATCTCCATAGAAACTGACTGCATCCAGTTCGTCAGAAGCTGCGACAAATGCCAGCGGTACTCAAATATCAATCATTTACCTCCTCACGAGCTATACTGCATGACAACCCCTTGGCCTTTCGTCACTTGGGGAATTGATGTCGTAGGCAAAATCACGCCATCAGGCAGCAACGGCCACGAGTTCGTCCTGGTAGCAGTGGATTATTTCACCAAATGGGTTGAAGCCAAGTCCTACAAAGTCCTCAACTCAAAGAAAATAGCCATCTTCATCAAAGAGAACATCATATGCAGATACGGGTTGCCAGCCGAAATCATCTCAGATAATGGATCCCACTTTGAAGGGGAATGCAACAGGCTGCTAGCGAAATTCAGAATAACCCGTCACAAGTCGTCTCTCTATAGGCCCCAAACTAACGGAGCCGTTGAAGCAGCAAACAAGACTTTGGAAAACATCATTCGGAAAATGGCTGTTCGAGGTAGAGATTGGCCTGAAAAACTTCACCTTGCTCTCTGGGGATACAGAACATCCGTCAGAACGGCGACCGGGGAGACACCATTTGCTCTCACCTACGGAATGGAAGCCGTACTCCCTATCGAGCTAGAAATCCCCTCACTCCGTGTGCTGTTGGAAAGTCAGATCAACGAGGTCGAATGGCTCCAGAGTCGCCATTATGAATTGGCCCTGCTAGATGAACACCGGTTGAGAGCCATGGAACATATCCGAGCTTACCAAGAAAGGATGGCCAGAGCCTTCGACAAGAAAGTAAAACACCGGGAGATCAAGGAAGGTGACCTTGTTTTGAAAGAGAAGCCCCCAGTCCGCATCAACTAGCTTGGCAAATGGGAGCCTGTCTGGGTCAGACCATATGTCGTTCAGAAGATCTTCTCCGGGGGGGCCATGCAACTCGCGGACCTCGACGGAAACCCTTTCGTACACCCAGTGAATGGCGATAAGCTGTGCAGATACTACGCATGAAATACCGAGTCATCTCCCAAAAAAACAAAAAAAAAAGAACAAAAAGAAAATAATAAAAAAAAAGAGTGCTAAAAGAGTAATACCCAACTAGGTTGAAAACCCGAAAGGGCGGCCTAGGTAAAAGATAGGGTTGCACCAAAAATAAACAAATTAACCGAGTCGAACTACGGAGACCTGAGCCCTTTGGTCCAAGGGAAACGTAGGCAGCCGGAAACGGTTCGGTCTAAAATACAAATAAAAGTCATACTTTGTCATCAATACATTGATCAAGCCATGAAGGCATTTTGAAAAACTCTAAAGCAATTCACATATTCATTACAGTTAAAAACTTTTTGATGAGTCTAAGCTCGGTTCATTCCTACAACTTACGACCTGCTAAAAGAAACTAAGATACATAACAACTAATGTGCCTGCTACGACAAGAAAGGGATACTCAGAAACCTCAAGGTCACTCCAAGCCACTCATACTGGCTTCTCCCCTCTTCTTTCCTCCTCTTCGGGTCTTCTTTCTCTACACAGGAAAAATGTCAGTCTTCCTCCTACCGAGCTCTGGTGTAAGGACAGGATCTATCAAACCCGCGTCTGTCAGGGCCTTAGTAGCCCTAGCCTCATTTTTCATCTCCTGTAACCGAGCCGGTAACATAGGGATCCTCCCCTCCTGTCTCTTGACATAAGCCTCGTAGTCAGTCACGACATCTCCACTCTTATCATGAGGATTGGCCCTCGCCTCAGCCCTCCTCCTCTCCGAAACTGTCATGTCTTCCACACCAACAATGGCCTCACGCCATCTCAAAATAGCCATCTGAGTCTCCCCCAAATGCCTCTCGTACCAATCCAAGTACCAAGTGGTCAGAAACACGTGCCCTGGACGCCTGAGGATAACCCTAGGAGGAAAGACGTCATACCTCCATGCTCGGGAAAGGAATGGGAACACTGAAGGATCATCCATCGAAGCAGAAACCACTACCCTGGTGGCTATGTCCTCAAAGCAATCCAAAGGAGCCTGCTCCAAGCCAAACTGTCTCCGAACCAGAGCCGAAATATAAAAACTGGACTGAGAAATCCCCGGAAGCATAACCACATGAGACCCATCCTGAAGCACTCTCCGAGTCTCTACCCGCCAATGAGGCACCGACCACCTGATATCCTCAGTACCGCGACAAGCCATCCAGTACTCCCCTGAGCCCTGATCATCAAGATCCACAGTAACCCATCTCCTGACGAAAGTCCAAGGTTTGACAGCATCAGAAGTTTCGCGAAGGACCCCCAGGCGCTCCATCAGCCACATAGTCAAAAGAAATGGGCTGCCCCCGTGCATATACCGCCTCCCGGTAGCTAACCTGTCAAGAGCATGAAGGGTCTCTCCCAGGATCAAGGGCACAACATCTCGACCCAAGCGACAGTGAACAACTACATCCAGCAAAGCCCGATGACAAATCCCAAAGGAGTAAACCATAAACAAGGTCCCAAACATGCAGAGTGAAAAAGCATCCCAATAGGCATCATTAATCAAGCCTAAACCCCTAAACCTATCAGGGAGACCGGAAATGTCAAAATGATCGGGACCACGGATCATACCTTGTACTTCCTCCGGGGAAAGATGAAGAAGGTTGCACAACCTATCAACAAAGGAAGCTCCTTCGGGCAAAGGAATCGCAATCTCCTCCACCTCGGGACCACCAAGCAAAGCTCAGAATTCTTCAATGGTCGGAACCACCTCATTGTAAGAAAAGCAAAAGACATGCCTTCTAGTATCCCAAAAAGAAGCGGAAGCCCTCAAGAGAACATAATCTGGAACCAATTCTTTGAGAGACCACAAGCATTTTATCTTCTACCTTTCCTCAAAAAATGACCTCCTCTCGTGCATAATCTCCCGAGACCACTCTTTGAACTTGTTGAAGAAAGCCATTTGAGACTCTTGGGACAATTTGGATGGATTTTTCATATTCACAATTTTCTCCATGGATTTTCTCTCCCTCTCCCCGAAAATGGCTGTTTGAACAGGTAGTTGGAGTGGGTGTTTGAATTAAAAGTGGGAAAACCAGATCCAAAGCAAAAATTAAATGCCAGTGTCAGACTTCAACCTTATCCGCGTGGACAGGATTGAGCCTCATCCCCGTCCGCGCGGACAAGAATGTCACCATCGTAAAATCTGCAGCGGCTTTTTCGCTTCACCATGAGGAATATGTCATCCCAGCCGCTCGAAACCTGCACAAAGCCTGTCCAAAACATTTCATATACCAAACATTCACACCCTTGCCACAAAACTGGGCTCATGCAACATCCACATATAATTAAAAGAAAAGAAAAAAAAGTAGATAACAATAATCCTAGATCATTACATTCCAAAAAAAAAAAGAAAAAGAAAATGTGCATGAAAAATAAATTGTATCTGTCTGAACAACCAAATCACTCATCAGAATCATCGGAAGCTAGCGCCTTCCCTCGGCCCCTCTTACGACTCGTGCCTACATCCTCTGCGACCATGAACATCCCGGGCTCGGGGTCGTCATCCTCATCTCCAGAAAGAGGCTCGTCTGGACCAGTAGGCACGCCATGATAGGGCAGGCCGAGATCTGCGAAGAAATCATACCCGAACGTAAACGCGTCGGATCCCTGGGCCTGTGAAGATGATCCGCCCTGGTGCCAAACATGCCCCTGTCCATGCAGATCCCCGAGAATGACGTGATCCGGAGGCAGCTCCATGCTGGAATCCATGAAGGGAGAAGGGGGAGTGTCTGCGGAATGCTCAGAATGAATAGGGGAGGGCTCTCGCTCTACTGGCGCCGGCTGTGCTCGTCTCTCCCTGCCCCGAGCGGCCCCACAAGTGACTAGCCGCTTGATGAACCTCTTGCCCCCAATCACCTGCCGCACCAGCTTCTCGACAACTGTGGCCGAAAACTGCACAGAAACAAAGGCATTAGAAGTAGTTGGAGCTAAAAAAAGAAGAAGAGAAAAGTAGAGACAAAAGAAGTAAAGAGACGTACCCTCATATCCGGACGAGGCCGGAATGCTCGGGGGACCCTCTCAGGGATAGGAATCTGCACTCTGAACCTCACCCCATCCTGGATGTATGAAAAGTTCGACCGAGGGTACCGTACGACCGGGATCCCCTCTCTCTCAAGCACCTGGGGCGTCCTCAGCCTCTCCAGCACAAACGTCGAATACGGCTCATCTGTCACAAACCCAGAAAAGTGATGGCCGCCCCGGTAGTAAGCCCAAGTCTCCGAGCCCTCGGTCGGACTCATCATGTCAGCGGGAGGCTCCATCGGTGACATCAAAGGCGCGCCGTCGCCATGCTGGCGCGTCACCCTCTCCCTCAAGTAATACACATCGCAGGATAACCCCCTCAAGATCCTCTGCTCCACAGTCCATCTCTCTGCACCCTTCAGCTGCTCCACGTCAAAACGACCCCAGGGGTAGAACCTCATCCTCTCATCTGTCTCCGCTCTCATAAGGGGCCGACACTCCTTGTACTTGAGGGTTGTGCGCCCTCGAGCACCCCTCTTCTCTCGAGCCTGTCTAACCCAGGAAAGCATAGCCGGATAGGTTCCAATGTGCTCCGCCGGCTACCGCCACATCTTAACGTCAAAGAACTCCAGAGCCCATACCTGCGAAAGGAAAATGTTGCATCAGTTAAGTTCGGAAAATAAACAGTACATGCAAAAGGAAGAGAAAAGGCAAAGGCTTGTACCTCCAACGGAAACTCAAAGCATGAAAGGGAACTCACAGCCTTCCGACTGTACCTGTCCAGAGCAAAGTAAAGCTCTGCTAGCCCGGCCTCCCCCGGGCCACCTCTCTCCAGGCTCTCTCCACATCCGTCAATGTCCTCAGCAAAGCAAACACCGCCGTCCCCTCGGCATGTCCAAACAACGTACTCGAAAAGGCGAACCACAAAAAAGACCTAGCAATCTGCTCAGCAGCAATCCTCTCATCACCAGCCTCGTACCTCCCGATGCTCTCCACGATCTTCCCTTGAACCACCGCATACTCCATCCCCATCCCATTTTTGGGAATGGGGATAAAGCCTAAAAGATCCTCGCAGGATAACCCCCTCAAGATCCTCTGCTCCACAGTCCATCTCTCTGCACCCTTCAGCTGATCCACGTCAAAACGACCCCAGGGGTAGAACCTCATCCTCTCATCTGTCTCCGCTCTCATAAGGGGCCGACACTCCTTGTACTTGAGGGTTGTGCGCCCTCGAGCACCCCTCTTCTCTCGAGCCTGTCTAACCCAGGAAAGCATAGCCGGATAGGTTCCAATGTGCTCCGCCGGCTACCGCCACATCTTAACGTCAAAGAACTCCAGAGCCCATACCTGCGAAAGGAAAATGTTGCATCAGTTAAGTTCGGAAAATAAACAGTACATGCAAAAGGAAGAGAAAAGGCAAAGGCTTGTACCTCCAACGGAAACTCAAAGCATGAAAGGGAACTCACAGCCTTCCGACTGTACCTGTCCAGAGCAAAGTAAAGCTCTGCTAGCCCGGCCTCCCCCCAGGCCACCTCTCCAGCTCTCTCCACATCCGTCAACGTCCTCAGCAAAGCAAACACCGCCGTCCCCTCGGCATGTCCAAACAACGTACTCGAAAAGGCGAACCACAAAAAAGACCTAGCAATCTGCTCAGCAACAATCCTCTCATCACCAGCCTCGTACCTCCCGATGCTCTCCACGATCTTCCCTTGAACCACCGCATACTCCATCCCCATCCCATTTTTGGGAATGGGGATAAAGCCTAAAAGATCATGCAACTCCCGGTCACTATAGCCATCTCTCCACTCAATGCTACGTCCCTTAAAGGACAGGCCTGTTATCGCAGCATAGTCAGAAGGCATAACCGTAGCCTCGCCCCAAAAAAAAGTGAAAGGTGTGGGTCACGTCCCACCAATGCTCCACCAAAGCTAAAGTCAAGCCCTTGCTCTTCGGCAACTTCACCAACCCTCTCAAGCACTCAACGAACTCGTACAATCCCGTCTCAATGACAATCTGTCTCGGACTCATCATCGCCCCTCTACCCAAGACCGGAAGCTGGTCCCACAGGCTATTCACGGCATCAACTGATCCCCGGGTCTTCAGCTTATTCAGCTGATCCCGCACAAACTGATCACCACCCTGCAAAAAAAAAAAAGAAGAAGAAGAAGAAGAAGATGTCAATAAGCAGTTGCATACACAAGCACAAAGTTTTGAAGAAAATTCGGCAGCATAACGGCATGCAATGGACTCAACCCCATTTTTCTCGCACAAAAGAAAAGGTTTTTCAGCAATCACCATTCATCATTCATTCAAGCATAAAGGGACATGTCAATAATAAGGAGTCAACAGAAGCAAAACTCCGTCCCGTTTTTATTTTCAAAAAAAAAAAGGGGGAGCATACAATTTTTCACAATTCATTCATTCAATCAACAGGAGCAAAATTTCATCCCATAGCACAAATAGACAATCACCATTCATCATTCATTCAATCAACAGGAGCAAAACTCCGTCCCACTTTTCACAAAAAATCCTATTTTTTACAAAATAGCATGCATGCATAATTCCTTGCATTCACCTCAACCATGAAAACATCATCTCATTGCAAAAATCCTACATGCAACAAAAAAGGTCCATCCCGGATTCGGGAAAATTTTCATCATCTCATATTTCGAAAAAAAAAATGGCAAATCGCCCATCCTTATTTTTTCAAATAAAATACATATTTGTGTTACCCACATATGCAACAAAGCATGCAAAGCATCAAAATTCAAATTTCAATGGCAAGAACAAGGGTTTTCAAATTTTTCAAAAAAAAAATTAAAACCCTATTTCTAACAATTCAACAAGAACAATGAATGGATTCGAGAAATACCGTGCGAAGATCCGGATCAGTAGACCAATGCTGCAACATATCTGGGTAGGATTCCTCCGCAATCGATTGCGAAAGTGAGTAATGCCTCCTCATCCTAACAAGCTCTAACCTCCTCTCAGCAATCGGACCGCGCCCTTGACCATGAATAGTGGCTTCCCCGTGTTCCATGATCCAAGAATTGAAGAAAATCGAAAGATTTCGAAGCTTCTTTGGACAACAATGGCGGATTTTCGCCTTCTCTCTCCTCTCTCTCGTGAAACTGAAAAAGCTGTGAAGAGGAAGAAGAAAAGGCCTCGGCCTTTTTAAAATACCTGTCTGGGTTACGTTCCTATCCGCACGGACATGAATGAGGATGCAAAATTCCCATTTTGCCCTTTAAAAATCCAGACTCTGCAGTTTGATCCCAGACTTAACAGGGATAACCAAAGTTAACCCAAGTTAGTCCCCTTTTCAAAAGAACTCCCCGGCCGTAAAACGTAAGTCCGACTTCTCCAACAAAAGTTAACGGAACCCTGTTTATTTCCTCATTTTCATCTCCGGCCGTAAAACGTAAGTCCGATTTCTCCAACGAAAGTTAACGGAATCCCGTTTCTTTCCTCATTTTCATCCCCGGCAGTAAAACGTAAGTCTGATTTCTCCGACGAAAGCTAACGAAATCCCGTTTCTTTCCTCGATTCCACCCCCAGCAGCTTTTAAACTACGTATAGGCTTGATTCCCATCCGGGATACGTAGGTAGCCTACCATAGGTCCAGCCACTCGACCAATACGGTCATCCTTTTCCTCGGCAGCAAACGTAAGACCAATCCCTTCAAATGGAGTCCACCAAAAGACCATCTATCCCCCTCATAATCCATCCCCAAAAAAAGGATTCAAACCATCTTCAAGGTCCGAGGCACCTAAAACGCCATCATCAAGGTCCGAGGCACCTAAAATGCCATCATCAAGGTCCGAGGCACCTAAAACGCCATCATCAAGGTCCGAGGCACCTAAAATGCCATCTTTAAGGTTCGAGGCACCTAAAACGCCATCTTCAAGATCCGAGGCACCTAAAACGCCATCATCAAGGTTCGAGGCACCTAAAATGCCATCATCAAGGTCTGAGGAACCTAAAACGCCATCATCAAGGTCCGAGGCACCTAAAACGCACTCTAGGGTCGACGTCTGAAGATAGTCGAAAGACCCAAACTACGACCGGCTTGATTCCTCTTAAGGATACGTAGGTAGCCTACCATTAGGTTCAGCCACCAGACCAAATGGTCATTCCTTTCCCCAGCAGTGCAGATATACAACTCTAGCCATCAGACCAAAATGGTCATTTTCTATCCCCAGCAGAGTTTCTTTCAGCAACCGACTGCGGAACTCGCTCACCAGGTTGACATCCTAAAACACTCTCTCTAGGGTCGACGTCTGAAGATAGTCGAAAGACCCGAACTACGACCGGCTTGATTCCTCTTAAGGATACGTAGGTAGCCTACCATTAGGTGCAGTCATCAGGCCAAAATGGTCATTCCCTTTTCGAGAGGTCCGACCAAAATGGTCACCCTCCTCTCCCCAGCAGATTGGGACCTCACTCTTATCGATGACCCCACTTCCTTCGAAAGTACCGTCGCCGAGGGGCTACTGTAAGTGCCCCAATCTGAACCGCCAATGTTCTTTCAGCCCAATTTAACGACTTCCATGTCGAACAAACAGCTAAGGGCATTTTGGTCTTTTCCTAAGGAAATTTAACAAGAAAGTGCCTTAAAGGAATATCAAAAATAGGTCAAAAACCGGTTGGGAAGAGTCATTTCCAAGAAATTGACCAACTTTACATTAAATGCTAGCAGCCAAAGCTGCTTTCTGCAGAGTCAGGCACGCCAGCATTCCCATCCGCGCGGACAAGAATGAGACTAAGTCTCATCCGCGCGGACATGTTTGTAACCTAAATTCTGCCTATAAATACAATCATTCTCTCTCAGTTTAACAAGACAAGAATTCAAACCCTTACTGTTATATTCGCAAAATACCCAGAAAACAGCCTAAACACCAAGCAAAACACAAAATCCCAACACAAATCTTGATCAAATTCAAGCCTTCAACACAAATCCAAGGAAGATAGGGTACAACCATTGGTAAACCCTCCTTCTCCTTACCTTAAATCTCCCTCATCCATGCATACATCTCATATTTTAAAGATGTAACTTGTTCATCCACTTGTTGTTCATCTCTTGCCCTAAGATCCAAAAGGATCTCCATGGAAGTCCATATCCATGGATGATTCTCTATAAGGATCAACATTCCTTTTAATTTGTTGTCTCTCTCCTTGCATAAAATAGTTGTTACTTGATCTTTTGGCCTAAAACATGGTCACCTTGGAATGAATTTCCATGGATGACCATTTTAAATGGTCTAAATTGTCTTTACTTCCTTAAAAATGTTTTTCCTAACCTAAGATCTTCACCTTGGAATAATTTCCATGGATGAAGATCATTAAGGTTCCTAGGTTACAAAAGGGTGAAGTTGATACATTGAGTTCAAAGATCTCAAGGATGGTCATCTTAATGACCACCTTAGAAATCCATTCTAAAGTTGATACACCCTTAACCTAAATTTACTTTCATACATAAATCTTTATTTCATGTTAAATCTCCCTATCCCAAGCAAATGAAATGCTTTCAAGTCCTAATGTACCCTAAGGATGGCTTGATATAGTAGATCACCACTAATCATGTTTAGTGATCACTAATCAAAGCCTAAGGAAAGTGGGGACAAGCATGGATGCAAATCCCAAAAAAATGTTTTCATCTAACACTTTCAGTTGCAAAACTCCAGTTCTGATTCTGTAACTCCAGTTTATATTCTGGAATTTACAGAATCAGACTGGAAAGCTGCAAAAAGGGAAATTTACTGTCTCATCCGCGCGGACAGAAATGAACCTCGCTCTGGTCCGCGCGGACAGGAATGTAAGGGACAGACATTTTATTTTTCCAGTCATTTTTCACTCACAGAAGGACATTATTTTGATAAATTTCAGTCCAGTCCAATCAAAACTTTTAATTCCAGAAAATTACTTTTGCAAAACATGCACACACACACACACACAAATGGTTTTTAAGTTAGAAAGACTCGTTTTACGAGGCATTCCGGGTGAACCCTAACGTTCTTCCCGGAGTGTAACGTGACCTCCGAACCCACTTCTCTCATTTTTGGGCATTTTTCAAAGTTTTGGCCATAAACTAAAAACGGCGTGGCGACTCCGTTTTGATTTTTCAAAAAACGTAAAAATCGGGCATCATCACAAGAGAGAGAATGTGTTGTGGCTATAGACTATGCATTGTGTGCTCAATTGGATGAGCTGATTTGAATTTGGCAAGGTAAATGACATAAATCCATTTTGCTGTTTTTGTTTCATTCATTTCTTCAATTATGTACCCATATGAGGCAAAGCTAGGATTTCCATTCTCGTTAGAGTTTTCACTTCTTGCTTCTTTTTTAAAAATCAGTAAGTGTTAATTTCTTGTTCTCAAAATGCAACATCTCTTAGAGCCCTGTAAATAGTAACCTAACTGTATATTTGTGCTCACTTTTAAAGTATCAAATACAGATGTGATGCATTTCTCATTATGGCAATTTTGTTATCTTTTTATACGTCTAACCTCATATTTAGTGTATCCATTTTATATTTGTAGGAATCTTATATGCAAGTGTCTAAGAATGCACAAAAAATGTGAATTGGCAATCTATGATAACAAGTAGGGTTTTATGTTATGGGTGCTCAGTCATCGAAGCAATTTATTTGAGGAGAACAATAGAATATAGGGAGAGTAACCGGAAAGTTCTAAAAAATTATCATAATGACCGAGAAATTCCTTCACCATGTTGTATTATAGATGCAGTATTATATTCACATATGTGTGAATATAATAATATTGCATGCAGTATTATATATTACTGCATAAGAACTTTCATGTCATTTTGATTTAATGAGGAACTTAAGGGGAAGTGATTTGTTCCAAAAGGAACTTCCGGGTCAAATTCCCTAAATATATAGGGGCTTCTGTGTGGTTTAATTAATTGGAGAAAGCATGTGTTTAGTTCTTTACTTTTGATACTGCTCTGATTTACAAATATCTAAGGTGGGTGCACCTTGGTATTGTTTGTTCGAAGCCACAATGTGTTTGTTCTTGGGCAGTACATGGACTATAATCCAGTGTATAATGTTGTCATACTCGTCTTCTAATATCTGCATTTATCATCCATCCAATTATATCGTTATTGAAGTACAATTATAGTGCAACTTTAATGCAGCTCTTGTGCAATTTAAGTGCAACTTTCATCCATCCAATTATATCGTTAGATAGTTTTGAGAGTGTTTAGAAAATAGAAAAAAATGAGAGAGAAGGAAACAACATAGCAGATAGGTCGTGTGAGAAATCGATAATAAGAACAACAACTGCCCTCGATCGTCATTCCATCCTCTGATCAAGATTATATTTGATCCCTCCAATGGTGCTGAATCTAATCTCTATAATAAATGGAGGTCCTCATCAATCCATTTATTATTGGCGTTTACCAAATCTTTCTCATTGGGATCTAGACTTTCCTCAATAAGGCATACCAATTGCAGACCTTCCTTTATTCCACTTAACAAGCAATCACCTGTGTCATTTTTTCACGTCTGAAATGCGATGGAAATGCTTCTTAATGTTGCCACCACTAAGCTCCAGATAGTTGGATGTTGTGATGAAAGAAGAGGAGGAACTTGGCTATTGTCAAACTTTGCTACTCCATCAAACCCCGTAGATTTTTCAAGTAGCTTCATTAGATTACTGGGGTGTTTCTTTTTAGCTTCTTCAATCATCATATGCACGGCCTTGGAAATTCTGATTATGGTTCTGTTTGCAAGTTCTACCTCATCTTCAAGTTGCAAGGCATAACGGTTAAGATCCGACATTGCACTATCATGATGTTCCGACTCTAATCCCTGAGGAATTTTTGAAGACCAAATGCTAGCCATTAACCTTTTCACCAACCAGAAGCAACAGTACCAACAATAAAAGAATATAACAACCTGGAAAATATTGATAAGTCGCATTATTTTGGATATGATCACTATAAAAATATGAATTTCTATCATTAAGTTCAGACTAAGGTTCTTAAATTCGTGGATGAATTTTTGGCAACTTTAATGCAGCTCTTGTGCAATTTATGTGCAACTTTCATCCATCCAATTATATCGTTAGATAGTTTTGAGAGTGTTTAGAAAATAGAAAAAAATGAGAGAGAAGGAAACAATATAGCAGATAGGTCGCGTGAGAAATCGATAATAAGAACAACAATTTCCCTCAGTCGTCGTTCCATCCTCCGATCAAGATTATATTTGATCCCTCCAACGGTGTCGAATCTAATCTCTATTAAACACCAGCATGATAGATTAGGGCTTCAAATTTGGTCTATATTAGCATATTCCAAATAATATAGATTATGCATGGCCACATGTTCCTAATTTTCACATGCACTTGTTATTCTTATTTTTGGATTTGTTCAGAGAAATAAAGAAATTTGTTTTGTTTGTATTTAGATCTATACATTATTTAGGGAAATATTGTACTAAAATTTTAGTTATAATTGCAACAGAATTAAACAAAATTCCAGCAGTATTTTTTTCACTTGCAAACCACCAAATCAGCCATGTACTATTTCCAAATTAATCATAATATACACACCCACTTCAAATCAAAACCTAAATTACAAAATTAAGCATAAACCCAATAGGTCTATTTCAAAACAACATCAAGTTCCATCAAATCAACCCCAACTTCACAAAGCAACATATACCACATACATAAACATGGCAGCCATGGCAAAACAAATCAAGAGTTACTCACACATACTAAGTTATAAATCTCACATATGAAATTGGAACATATATAACAGGTATCAGATTCTAATCCATCAAGATAAGGAAACAATGACTGTATCTTGTTTGGGAACCAGCAATTGTGACCCACCTGTGACAGACTTTTAGATTTCCCTTTTAACTTAATTTTTCATAGTGAGTAGTAACTAGGAACTGCTAAATGATAATTATTGTTGCCAGATCTACCCGATTCTTCACTTACAGGTTTTAATTCCTCGCTGAGCTATGTTACCCGGACTTGCCATTTTTGGCATCATACCAGTGTCAACACGACACAATAAGGATACTGGTATGAAATCCGGCGTGGATACGGAAATTTACACTCGGACACGGCAAAATGATTATACAAAGGAGAAGGAGGAAGTGGAGACAATTCAGAGGGAGGCGACGGTGGTCGGTGAGTAACAAGACTGACCTGAATTTGTTGTTCCAGGCGCCGGAGAGTTTGAAATTACCGGAGGTGGTGGGTTTGAATTGCCGGAGTGTTGGAACTTGAGATCAACCGAAGCTCCGTGCATTTTGTTGCCCGTAGAAAACCTTGACATATCTTGATGTATCGGATGTGTGTGTGTGTGTTTATGTTTGTGTGTGTGTGAGAGAGAGAGGGAGAGAGAGAGAGGATCAGTGAAGTGAAGTGAAGGGGAAATGGGAAAAGAAAGAAAGAGAGAGAAAATAAAAGAATAGGGTTTGGTTAAATGGAATGGGCTTTGTGTTTTGGGTTTGGGCTTTGGACTTTGGTTTGGGCCTTGGGGTGATAGAGATAAATAACATCTTAAAGACAACTCATTGAATGCAGATTTTTTTTAATATTCATTTCCGATGTAAAACTCATTGAACGCAACTTTCTTTTACCAAAAATACCCCTAATTAATTATTCATTTTTAATTGAATGCAGCTTTTTTTATTTTTTATTTTGGCTTGTTCTGAAATGATGTTCGATAACACACAAACCTTAGGTCCATAACACCGTTATGATCATTGTAATTCATCAATAACAACTTTTAGAGCTTCATGAAAATAATCATATTTGCAAGAAATATTGGTCATAGTTTACTTGAGTTGACTATTAAAAATAAAATGAGACAAATCAAGAGTTACTCACACCAAATCAGCCACGTACTATTTCCAAATTAATCATAATATACACACCCACTTCAAATCAAAACCTAAATTACAAAATTAAGCATAAACCCAAGAGGTCTATTTCAAAACAACATCAAGTTCCACCAAATCAACCCTAACTTCACAAAGCAACATATACCATATACATAAACATGGCAGCCATGGCAAAACAAATCAAGAGTTACTCACACATACTAAGTTATAAACTCTCACATATGAAATTGGAACATATATAACAGGTATTAGATTCTAATCCATCAAGATAAGGAGACAATGAATGTATCTTGTTTGGGAACCAGCAATTGTGACCCACCTGTGACAGACTTTTAGATTTCCCTTTTAACTTAATTTTTCATTGTGAGTAGTAACTAGAAACTGCTAAATTACTCATAATACACCCACTTCAAATCAAAACCTAAATTACCAAATTAAGCATAAACCCAATACGTCTATTTTAAAACAACATCAAGTTCCACCAAATCGGCCCCAACTTCACAAAGTAACATATACCCACATACTTACTAAATTATAAACTCTCACATATGAAAATTGGAACATATATAACATATTTTATCAATTCTAACATCATATTACATTCACAGGCTTCCAATCAAGATTTGCTTGAAACCAAAACTTCATACACAAACATAAAACTCACACACACACTTGCATAAAAAAAATTCCTTTACTACACACTAATTCTTCCTCCTTGCTATTCTTTCTTTTTCTTCTCTCAGTTCTCTCTCTTTGTTCTCTCCGTTTTTTTAAATCACCAAGCCAAATGCATACTCCCTCCGTCCCAGGTGAGTGTGGATTTATTTCCTTTTTCGTCCGTTCCAGGTGAGTATGGACTGTCCAAAATGGCAATGAATCTTTACTATTCCACCCACCCACCCACTCATTCTCTTTTCTATTTTACTTTTACACTCACAACACCAATCAACTTACTATTCCTCCCACTCATTCTCTCTCCTAATTTAATTTTTCAAACTCACAAACACCTCCTTTCACTATTTATCTCTCTTACTTTTTCTTAATTTGTGTGCCAAAAATTTTGGTCCACACTCACCGAGAGAGGGAGGGAGTATAAACAATCTGACTACTAACTCTCTCTCTCTTTCTCTAAAGCTCACAAGAAGAAGAAAATGACTGATGCTATGATAGTAGAAACTAGGGGTGGAAATGGTTCGGTTTAGCTTGGTTTGGGCAATTTTGGAAGTCAAACCGCTAGGATCGATTTGGAGAAATTTCAAACCGAGCTAAACCATAAAAAAATTCAAACCGAGCTAAACCAAACCGCTATGGTTCGGTTTGGTTCGATCTAAACCGCGGTTTGATTTGAGGTTTGATTTTGTGGTTCAGACCACGGTCCAAACCGCGATCTAGACCACGGTCCGAACCATATTTCAAACCATAACAATTCAAATCGCGGTTTGACTGACACAGAGATTGAATTGGGAACAATGGGGAGTTAGTATTGCACTTGCTGCTGTTTCTTGGCCATTAGGTTTTGCCGTGAAGTTCATCCCTGTTCCAGCAAAACCATTTTTCAGCTCTCTCGAGAGAGCTTGGAATCCTTTTATTCTAGTCTTTCATTTCCAATTTTACTCTGCCTAAAGATGCTCTTTTTTGTCTTGCATGATTTTTATGGTGTATCCATGTATTAATCACATGAATAAAAAAATATGCTTGATATTTTCCATTATGGGTATCTTTGTTTTGTGCTTTCCAAGCTTTAGTCTTAAGTTCATCCGTATATATATTGCTTCCAGAGGAAATAAGTTTTGTGATCCCCAGAGCTTTATCTGTAAAGAACATTGTGATCCCCAGGTCAGTACAATTTGACGGTTCGGCTCATGGCTCGGTTTGACGGTTCGGCTTAATGGTTCGGTTTCACGGTTTCAAACCGCGGTTCGGTCTCAAATGGTTCGGTTCAGTTTGGCTCGGTTCGGTTTAGGAGTGTCAAACCCCAATCTGAGCTGAACCACATGGTTTGTTAATTTCTCAAACCGAGCTAAACCACTTATGTCTAAAACCGAGCCAAACCGCACAATTTGGCTCGATTCGACTCCAAACCGCGATTTGAGCCGAACCGCTTCCACCCCTAGTAGAAACAAAGAGTAATTTCTGGGTACAATAATGAGTCATCCAAATTAGGGGAAAATTAACCGAAATCTTTATACCTCCTTCCTGCTCACGTGTGAAGAAAGCTTGGTTTCAACTTAAATTTCTTTCCTTGATATTAGATGATAATAATTTCCTTAATCTTTTCATTCTACAAACAAGGTTTAAATACCTCAATTATACAAGAGTTATACTAGGAAACAGATTCTTTGCTAATCAATCCTAATCAATCCCTTATTCCCGGTTCTATCTACCATAACAACACTAATCCATTATTTACATGATATATACTGAGAATATTATCACTAACTGTGATATATTCTAACACTCCCCCTCAGTCCAAGCGGGAGGCAATCGAACGCTAAGACTGTCCCGAAAATCTTCAAACAACACCAGTGGCAAACCCTTCGTGAAGATGTCAGCCAATTGATGGCGTGATGGAACATGCCGGACCCGAACCTCCCCCTTAGCAACTTTTTCACGAACAAAATGTATGTCCATCTCAATATGTTTCGTCCGTTGATGTTGGACGGGATTACCGGAGAGATAGATAGCACTTATATTGTCGCAAAACACCAATGTAGCTCTTTGAATTGGGGTATGAAGTTCCAGTAGTAAATTTCGCAACCAACATGATTCGGAGATGACATTTGCTACACCCCTGTACTCGGCTTCAGCACTAGACCGAGAAATTGTAGCTTTCCATTTCACGGACCACGAGATAAGATTATCTCCTAAAAATACACAATACCCCGATGTAGACCGTCTCGTATCCGAACAACCTCCCCAATCGGCATCTGTAAAAGATACTAGGGACGAGGTGGAGGAGGGATAAAGATGTAACCCAAGCTGACTAGTCCCCTGAATATATCGAATAACCCTCTTCAATGCATTCATATGTTCCACTCTCAGATCATGCATAAACAAGCAAACTTGTTGAACTGCATAGGAGATGTCCGGACGAGTGAACGTCAAGTATTGCAGCGCCCCGGCTAGGCTGCGGTACTCGGATGGATCGGAGTAAGGTGGACTAGTGTGAGAACTTAACTTCGGTTTTGTGTCTACCGGAGTTTGAGAAGGCTTACAATTAGTCATGCCGGCTCGTTCAATGTTTTCTAAGGCATATTTTTGTTGCGAGAGAAATAAAGAACCCGAGCGGTGAGTAACAGCAATGCCCAAGAAAGAGCTCAAACTGCCCAAGTCTTTCATGGCAAATTCCTTGCTAAGAGCCGAAATAATTTCCAAACATACCTCTTCCGAAGATGCAGTTAAGATTATGTCGTCGACGTATACCAACAAGTATGCCATGGAACCATTCCCACTGAAAACAAACAAAGAGTGATCGCTGCAACTCTGTTTAAACCCAAGAGAAGTAACATGATCCCCAAAATGCTTATACCAAGCCCGAGGGGCTTGCTTAAGTCCATACAATGACCTCTTTAGCAATCAAACATGATCCGGAAATTCCTTGTCTCGAAACCCAACCGGTTGATGCATAAAAAACGTCTCCTGAAGGTCTAAATGTAAAAAGGCGTTTTTAACATCAAGCTGATGCATAGGCCATTTCCTAGAAACCGCAAGACTTAGCACCAAACGAATAGTGGCCGGTTTAACAACTGGATTAAAAGTCTCTCCACAATCAATACCGACCCGTTGAGTTTTCCCGTCACACACAAGATGAGCTTTATGTCGCTCAAAGGATCCGTCTGCCCTGTCTTTATGAGTAAAGATTCACATACATCGAATAATATTAGCATTAGTGAGACGGGGCACCAACTCCCACGTCCTATTTTCAATTAACGCATTATATTCATCATGCATTGCCATTTTCCAATTAGGGTCATGGAGGGTAGAAATGGGATTTTTTGGAATGGGTGATTTAGAGACAATGGTGTGGAGACTAAATGGAATTTTAGGCTTAAAAATCCCATGTTGACTTCTCGTAACTGGACCAAGAGAGGGAGGCGGCACAGCAGGAGGGGTGGCCGAACCACTGGGCTGAGAAGGAGGCACAGTTTGGCCGAGTATGGGGGGCTGCTGAGGGGCTGTATGGGGCACTGTCTGGGGCGGTTCAGTATGGGTGGTATGGCGAAGAGAAGGGGAGAAAGACCATCATCCAAGAAAGCATAAGATGTGGGTTCATTTGTGTGAAATAAGGTGTATGGGAATTTTGTTTCATAAAAAATGACATGACGACATATTATAATTTTACGAGTAGAAAAATCATAACATTTATATCCTCTATGATGAGTAGGATATCCCAAAAACACACACGGAGACGATCTGGCTTGAAGTTTATTGATCGTTGGGGAGGGAAACAAGGGGTAGCACAAGCAACCAAAAACCCGTAGATGATTAAAGGTCGGGTTCTTTCGATATAGCACTTGAACAGGCGAATGAAAACCAAGTGATTTATTTGGAAGAATATTCAGAAGATACGCTGCCATATGTGCCGCGTGATGCCAAAACGAGGAAGGGAGACTAGCATGCGATAACAACGTACGAGTCATATTGTTTATGGTTCGTATTTTTCGTTCGGATTTGCCATTTTGGGGTGAAGTATATGGACAAGAGAGACGGAAAGAAAGTCCATAATTTTTACAAAAATCCCAAAATTGATTATTATCAAATTCGCGTCCATTATCACATTGGAATGTTTTAATGTCCTTTTCAAATTGTGTTTTCACAAATTGGCAAAATGATAAAAAAGTAGGGTACACATCCGATTTATGAGCTAAAGGAAAAACCCATAAATAACGAGAAAAATCATCAAGAAACAATAGATAATATCGATGACCAGACGAACTCAAAACAGGTGAAGTCCATAAATCACTATGAATTATATCAAACTGAAATAAAGTACTAGAAGTAGATTGTTCAAAAGGAAGTTTTACATGTTTCCCTAGAGCACACGCTTGACAAACATGAGAAGACTTTGACCTATTACAATATATGAATTTATTACTACGAAGAGAGTCCATGACTGGAGTGCCGGGATGACCCAAACGTTCATGCCATAAACTCGGAGATAAAGCGGCAAAAGAAAACTGAAGATTGGTCGACCTTGGGGTTGTAACTGGATACAGGTCACCTTTACTCTCACATCTCATAATGTGTCGCACCGTCTGGTAATCCTTCACAGAAAAACCAAAAGGGTCAAACTCCACAGACACAGAATTATCAGTGGTAAACTTACGAACT
Organism: Adenophora triphylla var. japonica; assembly: GCA_022495995.1. Lineage (NCBI taxonomy): Eukaryota > Viridiplantae > Streptophyta > Magnoliopsida > Asterales > Campanulaceae > Adenophora > Adenophora triphylla. The sequence goes on from JAFEMH010003509.1 coordinate 100,116, forward strand.
GATACTAAGTTTTTGATTAATTTAGGTGCATGGAGAACATTTTTAAGAGTGAGATTGGGATGGGACGGTAAAAGTGAGGTATTTCCATAACCCTCTATTGGAATTGAATGACCGTTGCCTACAGTAATGCCATGATGCATGCGTAAATGAAAATAGGGTAAAAGAGTACCTGAGTCCGATGTCATATGGGAAGTGGCAGCCGAGTCCATATGCCAGTTTGGAGCAGGTTGATTCAAACTCAAGGTGTGCATGGCTGACTCTACATCTGTAGGACACGTTGAGGTGGCATAAGCTTGTGGCCTTTGACCCAAAATGCTTGGCTGCTGCGATGGTTGCCGTATAGAGGAGGGAGGCCAAGACCACCCTGCTGCCGTGGGATAGGGACAAGGAGGAACAGCCCACGGAGCAGGCCAAGGCTGTCCCTAATTCTGCTATCCAGAGCCACCGCCACTGCCACTGCCACTGCCACTGCCAAACTGCCCAGAACCATTACTGCCATTGTTATGCCACGACTGCTGTCCGCCATTCCAAGGTTGAGTCCACGGCTGCTGTTGAGACCCATCAAACTGCCACTGAGGCCCATTCTTTCCACTCGAACCCGAACCCTTTTTACCACCAGACTTGTTAGAGCTGGAACCTTTCTTCCCATTATTCCTGTTTTTCGAGCCACTGTTGTTGAACCCATGTGATGCGGCTGGAGGAAGGAAGGAGGAAGGATGGACGGATTCACGTGCTAGCATTGCAGAAGCCATTGTGGCCTTCTTTTGCAACCCAGTTTCCTCGAGAATGAGCATAGAACGAGCTTGGTGGAATTTTGGCAGAGGGTTACTCTGACGAAGAATACTAGCAACTCCATTGTAGGCTTCAGTTAAGCCCGCCACCATTTGAAGTACCAAGCGATCATTACCCACCGGAGAATCGACGTTTTTTAGTTGATCGGTGATTTGCTTCAAGTGTTGGCAATAAGCAGAGGCGGACGGAAAACTCTCTGTTGGGTCAAAATATATGTGGACTCAGAATTGCTTAATCCCAATCACATAGCTAGTTAGAGACCCCTAATTTAATTAGATTTTATTTTTGGATCTCTTACTGATGCCCTCCCAGTTAATTCAGCATGTTCTGCAGGTTACTATCCTGCTGGTGGGATCTGCCTGGTAATCAGCAGGAGTTAACACTTTTTAGCAACTTACTTCAGCAGATAGGTGACTTAAATTTGGATGACTCCTTTCGTTTGAAAAAAAAAATCTCAGTCACAACGGTCACATCTCTATCTCTTTCATCGTACTTGTTTGCTAAAAGTAGTTATATTTTCCTGCCAACACCATTCTGCCGGTTCTGACACAAGAGCTACTTTTAGCTCTACTTTGTCCTTTGTCTGCTGCTGCAGGTAATCAGTTGGGACAAAGGGGTTTTTACCCGCTGAACAATAGCAGAAATGTCTTATTCAAATCTCCCGCATTAATTGCAAAGATATGGCATTAAATGATCCTCACCTACCAACCACTTTCCGATTCTACCCTTCAACGGCATCTTTAGTTCTTCTCTTCCTTTCTCTCCAAAGTATATATAGAAGACTTTGCTGCATTGAAGATGGTTGGTGATTGCATTGAAGAAGAGTGTGCTTGAAGCATTGAATGTGCTCAAGCCTTCAAATCCAGAAAATCATTAGACATTATTAGGGATATACACTCGTGCACTTCTCAATCCTACTTGTAAGCATCCTCCAACAAGACAATCATTAGGATGCATTGATTGAGATTCACACACACACCTGAGTGAGATAAGTCTAACTTGCCACTCAAAAACACCTGGTCAGTTCTTCATTTAAAGATCCATCAGTAGATCCTTGTATTCAGTCCTTGTAACCGGCAAGACCGCACTTGTAATAGACTAGGACATACTGATAGTAAACTTTTCTCAAAATCCAAGATCTGACCAATCTTGGTAGAGGACGTAGCAGCATTCACGCTGTGAACCTCTCCAAATACCGTGTCCTTGTCTTTACTTTACTTTAATCTTGCCAAGTCGTTTAACGCAACAAATCAGAACAGTTCATCCTGCTGAATCATAAGTATTTCCCTAAACCAAACAAGTTGCTCTGCATATATGATTCATATAAATACTTTGTGTTTAAAATCAAGATCTAAACAACTTCTTGCTGATTTTGTGTGAGTTCAAACTTAGTCACTAATATTCCGCTGTGCTTACTGATTATCTTACAACTTTCTGATCAGTGACTATGACCATTAAGGTATTTTAATTAAAATTGTAAAAAGGCTATTCACCCCCCTCTAGCCTATTTCCTCGCCTATTGGGCCTAACAATTGGTATCAGAGCTTGACATTTTTGAAAGAAATTTCCAAGCCTCACAGCTTTGATTGCCGATACCATGGCGGGAAAAATTATGCACGTTTAACATCACTACCATACCGATGTTGAACATCAACGAGTTTGGTGTTTGGAAATCCCGAATGATAAAGTACATGAACTCCATAGATGAACGATTAATGAAAGTAGTGGAAGGTGGACCGATTACTCCCTTGAAAGTTCAAACCACCTACAAACCAATACCTTCCACTCCCCTAATCAAGCAAGCATGCTGCCGACGCTGACGCCGACGATGAACAACAAACAATGTTCAAGTTACGGAAACTCTGGTTGAAAAACCAAGAGATGAATGGACTCGACGAAGACAAGTTAACCTATGCTCTTGATGGGAAAGCCACCACATTATCTCTTGTGGTTTAGACGACAAACAAGATAAGCTCATTGACTTGTGTTACACGGCACAAGAATGCTGGAACAAGCTCCTTGAATACTTCGAGGGAGATGCACGCACCAAGGACAACAGGCTTTCTGATGCTATTGCTGAGTTCGAATCCTTCAAAAAATCAGATGGCGAATCACTCGTAACAAAGCATATGATCGATTCTCGCGAGGTAAGTAATCTTTGTGCTTCTCTTGGTAAAGTATATACTATGAAAGACCTGAATATACGCTTTCTAAGTGCTTTAGGAAGTATATATCATACTAAGGTTACTGTTCTTAGAGAAGCTAGAGATTTAAATACCACTTCTATTCAAAATATTGTGTCTAGCCTATTTTTGTATGAGAGAGAACTACAAAAACTTAATATTCTCAACAAAAACTTCAAATGCATGTCTCTCTCAAAGACAGACTCGATATCTCAAATGCCTACTCCTTATCCTCCTACCGATCAATGCCAAAGCCCTTGCCGTAGCAAAACCCTTGAAAGTCCTCCCGAGCCTCTTATGGAAGAAGAGGAATTTGCCGCATTTGCCGAAACTATCGAAAGTTCAAAAACTTCAAGAAAATGCAAAAAGACAAAGAAACCAAATCAAAATAAACCATTTACTACTCCCTTCCATAGAACCACCAAAGAACCATAAGCCTTCTACCAAAGATCACTGATGGAAAGAACAGAAAGGAGACTTGGTATGCTTTAATCGCCGAAAACCGATATTTTGCATCTAAATGTCCCCAACCAAAATATGAATATGTCAGAAATCGGTAAACCAAAGACATCCAAAGTCCAGAAGCTATGTTGCGTATGACAAAGACTGAGAAAGCTATGCCGCCCGGTGTGAAACCGACTCGAAGGTGAAGGCGCCGCGATGACAATGAAGATGCTGATATAAGCTTTGTTGCCCTGGATGCCGATGATGAAATAGCACTAGATTTACCTACTCCTATTCATCGGAATGCTTCTCCTCCAAGAATACCATCAAGAAGAGAAAGACCAGCAAGACATTCATACCAAGAAGTCAAAGTCAATGCAGTCAATCCTTATGGTTACAAGGTCATTCAAGTTGGAACCTCACTTTATGGACAGTGTGGACCCATTGCCTCCCATGCAACCGAACCAAATCCTCCACAATCCTCTGAAAAGAAGCTATCCTTTACCAAACTTCCAAGTATTTCAAGAAATCTTGCCAAACCCATTTCATCCCTACCCAACTTCTCTCCCGAGCCAAAAGATCACTCAGCCAAAAGAAACATCACTGACCCTCTTCCTGAGATATCTAAGGCTGAGATGATAGAGACCATGGATGAACTTTTTGTTGATTATGAAAAGTTGAGTAGTGTTCATGAAATATTGATCGTTGATTTCGCTTAGTTTCTCACAAAGAGAATCACTCAAAGCCGAACTTGATTCTTTGAAAACAAAACTGAGTGAATTTGATCGCCTTCAAACCGAAAACCCGGATCTCAAAAGCGAGCAAAAGTACACATAGCACGATTAAAGATTTAGCTCAAAGAAATGATTCTCTTATGAAAACCATTGAAATCTTTTCAAAACCTAACGCTGCTAAAATGGCAATTAATGCAAGCCAAGCTTCTCCTAAAAATGATCAACATGGGATAGGATTTGAAACTAGAAGCGCAAGTGTACTAATGTCTCAGAATCGAGAAAAAGGATAAGAAGGCCGAGAACAACTCGATTAACCCATTGCATAAGGATACTAAGCTAAAATATAATGTCAGATCAATGAAGTATCCTCACTACAAGGAAATGGAGAAAGCCAGTACGTACAAAAGGGAATTAAGATTGCTGAAAATGATTACTCGGATGAAGATATTAAAAGTAAATGCATCAAGAAAGCCGGTATTGCCAATCTTGATTCAACGCCAATGATCACCTCCCCAAAGGTGACTCGGCAAAGGCAAGCGTAAAGGCAAGAAGGGCAAAACCAACACTTATAAAGACCCTAAGTTCGTGCCTGCCGATTCTTCTAAGCCTAATGATGCAATGACTAAATCTAGTGGTGTCTTGCCGACTACTCTACCAATCACAAAGTGAAATGTGAAAATTGTTTGGATTATGGTCATCATGCTCATGAATGCCTCTTGAAAAGCCTTTCAGACCCACAAAGTGGCAAATGCCTCTAGCGGCGGCCGTATATGGCCGCCCAAGAGGAACTAACCTCTTGGACCCGGTGAATAAGGGGACCATAAGCATGTTTTACTTGCGGGTATGCTTTATGGCCTCGACCGATGCCAAAGAAGATGTATGGATTTTGGATAGTGGCTGCTCGAGATACATGACCGGCCGTGCTGATCTCCTTGCTGATATTGCCGATGCATCAGTCCTCCCGTAGTTTTTGGTGACAATGGTAGAGGTAAAATAATTGGATGTGGTACCATCATTAGAGGTGCAGCTATCGTACGTAAGGTCTCTTTGGTGGATGGACTCAAACATAACCTTCTCTCCATATCACAATTCTGTGATAGAGGAATGCAATGTATCCTCACTACTTCAAGTTGCTACATAAAAGATATTACCTCGAATGAAACTCTTCTCACTGCCAAAAGAAAAGGTAACATATATGCAGTAGACTTAGGTGCTATTACTGGTGTTACTAATATTTGTTTTGTAGATAAGAACATCAGTGAGAACTCATGGCTATGGCACAAGAGACTCAGTCACTTAAACTTCAAATCTATATCCAAGCTTGCCAGTTCCGGATTGGCAACTGGTCTTCCAAAAGTGTCTGCTGATCATGGAAAGAAGTGCAGAGCTTGCCAGTTGGGAAAACAACACAAATCCTCTTTCGAGACCAAGCCCTGCATGTCAACTTATAGGTGCCTACAAATGTTACACATGGATCTATTTGGCCCCACAACCACAGCCAGCCTTAGGGGAAGTAGATATACCCTGGTCGTAGTAGATGATTACTCCCGATATACTTGGGTGGAAGCTTTCAGCAATAAAGATGACACATATGCTGTTGCCACCAAGTTATTCAGATCGCGCTGCACTGTAAGGAGAGCGATATCGGCATGAGATCGTACAATGGAACCGAATTTACAAATAACGGTATTGCTCGATATTGTGACGATCATGGTATAGACCATAATTTCTCTCGTCCGGTACACCCCAACAAAATGGTGTAGTTGAGAGAAAGAATAGGACGCTTATTGAAGCCGGTAAGACCATGATTTACGGCCAGCCGCCGAAATATTTCGGCGTAAGCCATTCATACCGCCCGCTTCACTCGTAACGAGATCTCTCATCAACAAATTCCATAATAAGACTCCTTATGAACTCGAGAGGCCGAGTACCAAATATTGGATTCTTCAAAATCTTCGGTGCAAATGTTATGTGCTTTACAACGGAAGAGAGCACCGAGGTAAATTTGATGAAAAAGCCGATGAAGGCATTTTTGTCGGCTACTCAAAGCACAAAGAAGGCCTTTCGAGTTTTCAATAAGAAACTTTTGAAAATTGTTGAATCTGCTCATGTAACTTTTGATGAATTTGATTTGTTAGAGTCCCACTGCACTCAAATAGTGCTAACCAATCTAGTGGTTTTGAGATAGGTGAATCTAGTAATACTAATCAATCTGCAGATAACGTGCAAGATCCTTTTGTTGTTGCGTAAGATCCAAGCAGACATCTTTCCATCCTCGGCAAGAAATCGTCCCGCCGATAATCCTCCAGTACGTCTCTCGCCGATAGCCATTCTACCAATCCTTCTCATCCCGTACCAATGAATCCTAGCCCAAATCCAATCTCGTAATTCATCCTCCTATACCAAATATTCCTCGATCAAATTCCAAATCCACTCAAAGTCCAAACCCTACTATCTCTCCTATTCCTTTAAATTTATCATCTTCCAAATCTACCGCCGATTCCGAACCTCCTCTAGAATCCTTAAGACAAGAATCGCAAGACAAGACCTTCCGAGAGAAGTTAGACCTCATCGTGACCATCCTCTTGAAAATGTCATTGGTGATATTTTTGGACCCAGTGACCGTAAATCGAACAAGGATTTTGATGAGAATCTCTTTCTTCGGCTATGGTGTCGATATTGAGCCTCGTAAGACCGAAGAAGCCCTTGCCGATCCAAGTGGGTGGAAGCTATGCAAGAAGAGTTGAATCGGTTTGAAAGATGTAAAGTCTCGGGAACCTGTACCAGACCTTCCTCTCAGCAAGTCATTGGAACGAAATAGGTATTCAAAAATAAGTTGGATGAATCAGGAAAGATTACAAGAAACAAAGCAAGATTAGTGGCCAAAGGATACCGTCAAGAGGAAGGGATTGATTATGACCAAACTTTCGCACCAGTAGCAAGATTAGAAGCAATAAGACTGTTTCTTGCCTATGCTGCCTTCAAAGAATTCAAGCTATATCAAATGGACGTGAAAAGCGCATTCCTAAATGGTGAACTTCAAGAGCTGGTCTACGTTGAACAACCGCCAGGCTTTGAAGATCCTAAGAAACCCAATCATGTCTACCGATTGAAGAAAGCTCTCTATGGCTTGAAGCAAGCTCCTAGGGCCTGGTACGAAACCCTGTCCAAATTCCTACTCAGTGATGGTGTGGGATTTACAAGAGGAAAGATCGATACAACTCTATTTGTTACCATGCACAAGGGCCATTCATTGTTTGTTCAAATATATGTGGACGACATCATCTTCGGTTCCACAAATGAAGCCCTATGCAAAAGATTTGAAAAGCTCATGCAAAGTAAGTTCGAAATGAGTATGATGGGTGAGCTTACCAATTTCCTTGGTCTACAAGTAAAGCAAACAGCAACCTCAACTTCCACAACTGAGGCTGAATACATTGCTGCCGGTAGCTGCTGCTCTCAGATTCTATGGATGAAGCAACAATTAGTAGACTATGAGATTCCTCCTCAAGTCTGCCCAATCTACTGTGACAATCAGTCTGCCATCTCAGCCTCTCAAATAATCCAAGCAATGCACTCCAAAACAAAGCACATTGACATAAAATACCATTTCTTGAAAGATCATGTTGAGAAAGGCAACGTTGTCTTGCTGAAAGTTCATACTGACTTTCAGAGAGCTGATATCTTGACAAAGCCTCTTGATCAGAAGATATTTGAATTCCTTAGGAGTGAGCTGGGTGTTATTGGTTATTCTGGTTGATGCTCACATCTTGCTGAGATCGCTATGCCTGCCGATCTGTCCTTGCTGCTGATTGATATTTCTGCCGAATAGTTGCTCTGCCGATCTGTGTCTTGACCGATTGCTTGTCGATGCCTTTTTTCTTCTGCTGGTATTCTAAGTAGTGGTGGCCAGCTCTCTATGTCTCCCATCAGCAAGCTTCCTCTTAAATGTAAAGCTGAGTTCCCTGTCAGACCTATCAAATCAAGGACAGTTGGTCACACCCCTCTCTGACACGTGTGTGTACCGCCATTTCCGAAAATCGTGTCAAATGATTTATTCCAATTAATTTTGTGATAAATCTCAGGTAAACTGTATCATTTTAAATCTTAAACAGTTATTTTAATCATTTTTAACTGCTCAAATTCGGCGCTTTAAATGCAACTGCTGCCGCACGTATTTCAATGAAAATGAACAGTTTCGTCTCTTGAAAACCCTTTTCAAATAAACCGTTCCCTCCAAACTCCATAACATATTTAAGCAAAGCTACTCTTTCAAAAACCTTTTCACATTCTCATCAAAATTCTATCTTGCTATCTCAAATCTCCATATTTCAACCTTGTTCTTTGAATCTGGTAAGTCTATTTTAATATTTCAAATATCTGATTCTAACCTTGGTTTATTGTGTTTGAGTTTGTTTGATTGTTGAGTTTTGCAGAAATCATGAGTAATGAAAAGGATATCTATGGAGGTTACATAGACCCAAGCTTCTTCGATGATGCTGTTGACGGACAATTTCTCAGAGATCTCTTATCAGATGCTTCTGTTCTTCCCTTTCTGACTCCTTCTGATAATTTTGGAGTTTATATTGATTCCGTCAGAGAGTTCTTCGCAAATTCTGTCGTTGAATATTCCGATGAAGATGACCCAGAATCCTTCTCTGCCATTTCTTCTACTGTTTCTGGTGTTCCAATCTCTGTCACCCCTGAAAGTATATCCTCCATTTTTCCAACCCTAGGAAATTCTGGCCCTAACTCTATGGATGCTTCAGCTCTGGATGAAGCCTGGACTCTTATTAGAGGTGCTAATGCCGGACCGAGACTCAGTGGAGACAAGCATTTCAAGGTTGATTATGTTAGGAGATTCTTCGCTTTGATAGAAATTATTGACAGATGTCTAATTTGCCGATCTGGCTCGCATAGCCATATTACTGATCTCCAGTTTGAGGGATTTGCTGCAATAGTGCTAAGGATAAATTTCAACTGGTGTGGATTCATTTTTAGAGTGATTGCCCAAGCAGCCAGGAAGTATGCTGCTGATAGACAGAAAGGTAAGGATTTTCCTGGCAAAGGATGTCACTATTGGTTGCTGAGCAGAATAATTAGAGGTAACCCTGCTGTAGTTCTTGCTGACCCCAATGCTACCAGCATATCCAAACTTAAGTTGAAGCACCACAGTGAAGGTGATTGGAAAAGGATTAGCAGACAGTCTGCTGGTGGAGCCCCCTGCCTCGCTAATAGAGTTCGCTCCCCGCTGAGAGTTCAACTATCGCTTCCCGCTCGAGAAAGTTAAGAAGAAGAAATCAAAGAAACCATCCCTAGCCCCTGCTAGTTCAAAGCCTTCAGTTATCTCAGCCCCTGCTTCCTCATCCACTGTTGCTGTTGGCCCTGTTACAAGAGCTAAGAAATCTGCCTCCATTCCTGCTGCCCCATCCTCTGCTGAACCTAAGAAAAGAACCATGCCTGCATCTTCTGCCAAACCATCCAAGAAATCAAAATCTGTATCTGCCAAAGCTCCGGAATCCTTCGCTATTCCTCCTTCTGATCCTAGAGTCAGAAAAACGTTGTTTGCTGAACCCGTTCTTGATGATGCATCTCTACTCCCCAAACCAATTTTCAGAAAGGTCACTAAAACCCCTGAGGAAATTGATCAAGAAATTTCTGAAAGAAGAAGAAGAATTGAGCAAGATTTGAGGAGGAGGATTCCATTACAACCCCTTTTATTATCTTATCCTAATCTTCCAGATATTCAGCACACTGCCTCATCCGGAGTAGCCATTGAAGCAAGGACCAGAAAATGTGCTCCTATCAAGAACCCCACCTTCCACATCTATTTCAATAACCCTTGGTCCATGATCAACAAGATTGCTCCAAGCAACTGGGTATTTCCTATTGACCATCTCCAGCCGTTCATCAGAAGGCTTCTTCAGTTTCATGAAGAACAGAAAGATACTGTGCCTGCTGGACTATTGACTGACTATGTTGATAGGGCAAGACTGGACTTGAATGAGACTTTTGCTGAGAAGTTTCCTCCACTCTCCAAATATCAGAATTTCAGCAAGAATGTGTTGATGCTGAATTTCAATCGATACTTTGATCTTCTGCCTCTCCTCTGGAATCAAGTCTATCTTTTTCAGCATCGGATTAGGCAAGATCTGATGGTCATCTCTGTTTGGATTGCATATGCCTCGTCTACAAAACTCGGCCTGATTTTGAAGAAAATGATCCCTATCGCCTAGGAAGAGCCGAAAATGATGAAGATTGGGGATTCAAGTATTCGATGCCGAGACTCGACCGCAGGTGCTCTTGCCACTCGCCTTATTGAAAATGTTTTGAAGATGACTCAGGAGCTCATTACTTATTCTGAAGAAGCATTGAAAAGAAAAGTTGATAGTGCTTCTGATTTGAATGTTGATTCTAGGAATGCTAATAAAGTTCCTTCTGCTGATTCCTCAAGTGACACTATTGAATCCAGCAGAACTGTCTCTGATGACCAACAGTTTATCAGCACTGTGCTTCTGAAAAATACTCCTACATCTGATGCTCACTCCAACCCATCTGCTAACCTTGCTCAATCTGCACCTATAGTGGTTACATGAGGAGTCTTTCTTAATTCTCGATCAAGCTCCCATCTTCTTTAATGTTCCCGCGAACCATTTCAAGAGGTTGTTGAGTTGGGAGGAGGAGCTACCTCGCAATCGACATTGCCGCTGATCTTCAAACTCAAGAAGTTGATAATGCCTTCTCTCGCAATCGTTGTCTACGACCCTGTTCAGCACTCATTCATCAGCCGCGCCGATTTCTTGAATAATGGTGACTCTCTCCCCGTTGCCGATGAAGACAAACCCGATGAAATAGACCCGTAAGATTATGATGAGATCCCGCATGATACCGAAGAAGATACCTCACCTCCATCTTGGTACAACTCTCTTCGATGACCGTAGGTTGATGATGTGCTCAAATTGGTATACCACCATCAAGTCCATTCCAAAGGACTCTACCGGTAATCCCCTATTCCCTCCTCATCGAAACTCAAATGGAGATCTCGTACAAGGTTAGTGAAGAATTCCTTCAAAAATTCTCGTCTTTACCGAGGGTTCTACCAAAGATGCCTCCTATTCTCCGCTTAAATGGAACAAGGATATCAAGCATGGCAAGAAGAAAAATCCTGCTGTTTCTCATGCCAAAGTCAAATCTCTCCCTCCAGCTACCAACCAACCTGGCTCCTTAAGAATTCGAGGTGAAATTTGTCCTGCTGGTGAATCTCCAATTGAAGTTTGCGTTTATTCTGGTGGAATGATGAGCAGGCGTTTAGTGATTAATGATCTTGTGGTTGAAACTCTTGACTACTCTCCTTATTCTGCTGCTGGTGTTTGGAAGATGGTGTATCAACATGCCCTAGCCATAACCTTACCATTCTATGCTTCCAGACCATTTCAGCAAGATCATTCTCGTGGACACCGGCGTAATTCTAAGCCTTGGCATCATGCGAGATCTGCTGAATGGAAGAGCATTTCTGAATTTTATGCTTGCCTGCAAGTTGTCCTTGGAGAATAATGGTCAAATGTTTCTTAACCCTTCTCTTTCTGCTGATCTCTCCATTATCATTCATCCAGATTTTCCTCTCCTTCTTAACCCTCCTATTTTAAGATCTGCTGATGTTTCCTTAATTGTCAGCACAGTCATTCCTTCTGCCTTTTTAGTTCCCTATGATCCTCCACCTGTTTACACCCTCTTTGGCTACTTTGCTAATGAGCATGGTCATCTTTCTGAAGCTTATAAACCCGTGCTTAGAGGTGACATTGGTGATTTGGGGATGTTTTTCCGAAGTGAAATTGAAGAGGTTAAGGATTTGTTGCTTAAGTCCACTCAGGAGGAGGAGTTAGCAAACAGAATCGCATCCAAAGTCTCAGCCAAAGTTTCTGCATCTATTTCCCAAGCCCTCAGCAGACCTCAGACCTCATCTCTCAGTAATCTTAGTGCTGCTGATTTTGATCGGCTCAGTGATCTCCTAGACAGCTCCACCCAGGTTCAGAAAGTGGTACTTGATGTTAACTTGAATCAAGATCGCACCATCAAGGAGTTGGAGCTAAAGCTTGAAGCTGCTGGAAGTAGGATTGCTGCTGTTGAAGCTGAGCTTGCCGAAGCTAACCTGAAGATTGCCAAGCTTGAAGGGAAAAATGAAGTGCTAGTGGAGCGTTACAAGGCTAGCAAGAAGAGGAAAGCTGAAAAGGCTGAAGCCAAGAAGCAGAAAAAGTCCAAGCCTGTTGTTGATTCCTCCGCTGCCGCCGATGCCGATCCCTGCCGATCCTTGACAAGCCTCGTAACCAATGAAATAGATATCCTCGTGAAGCCCCAAAAACAAACTTTCTTTTACCGACAATTTGGTTTTTGATTTTATGGTTTTTGCTTAATATCTATCTAACTCTTCAGTGAACTTTATTAGTTTATCTTTTCGCTATCACTTATCTTTTATCTTAATATCTATTTATATCCTTTTTAAGTGATTCTGTTTAAAGGTGATTTGCCTTAAGCAATTAGGAGGAGATTGTTGGGTCAAAATATATGTGGACTCGTAATTGCTTAATCCCAATCACATAGCTAGTTAGAGACCCCTAATTTAATTAGATTTTATTTTTGGATCTCTTACCGATGCCCTCCCGTTAATTCGGCATGTTCGCAGTTACTATCCCGCCGGTGGGATCTGCCTCGGTAATCGCCAGAGTTAACACTTTTCAAAGAACTTACTTCAGCAGATAGGTGACTTAAATTTGGATGACTCCTTTCGTTTGAAAAAAAAATCTCGATCACAATCTGGTCACATCTCTATCTCTTTCATCGTACTTGTTTGCTAAAAGTAGTTATATTTTCCCGCCAACACCATTCTCGCGGTTCTCGACACAAGAGCTACTTTTAGCTCTACTTTGTCCTTTGTCTGCTCATTGCAGTAACCGGTTGGGACAAAGGGGTTTTACCCGCCGAACAATAGCGTAAATGTCTTATTCAAATCTCCCGCATTAATTGCAAAGATATGGCATTAAATGATCCTCACCTACCAACCACTTTCCGATTCTACCCTTCAACGGCATCTTTAGTTCTTCTCTTCCTTTCTCTCCAAAGTATATATAGAAGACTTTGCTGCATTGAAGATGGTTGGTGATTGCATTGAAGAAGAGTGTGCTTGAAGCATTGAATGTGCTCAAGCCTTCAAATCCATAAAATCATTAGACATTATTAGGGATATACACTCGTGCACTTCTCAATCCTACTTGTAAGCATCCTCCAACAAGACAATCATTAGGATGCATTGATTGAGATTCACACACACACCTGAGTGAGATAAGTCTAACTTGCCACTCAAAAACACCTCGGTCGCTTCTTCATTTAAAGATCCATCGCATATCCTTGTATTCAGTCCTTGTAACCGCAAGACCGCACTTGTAATAGACTAGGACATACTGATAGTAAACTTTTCTCAAAATCCAAGATCTGACCAATCTTGGTAGAGGACGTAGCAGCATTCACGCTGTGAACCTCTCCAAATACCGTGTCCTTGTCTTTACTTTACTTTAATCTTGCCAAGTCGTTTAACGCAACAAATCAGAACAGTTCATCCTGCTGAATCATAAGTATTTCCCTAAACCAAACAAGTTGCTCTGCATATATGATTCATATAAATACTTTGTGTTTAAAATCAAGATCTAAACAACTTCTTGCTGATTTTGTGTGAGTTCAAACTTAGTCACTAATATTCCGCTGTGCTTACTGATTATCTTACAACTTTCTGATCAGTGACTATGACCATTAAGGTATTTTAATTAAAATTGTAAAAAGGCTATTCACCCCCCCCTCTAGCCTATTTCCTCGCCTATTGGGCCTAACACTCTCCATGAGAGTAGCAGATAATTCTTGTTCGAGGCTAACCGTACGAGAATTCTTATTGTCCTCGAAGATGTCCTTCAAGGTAGTCCATGCCTTCATTGCCGATTGATCTGCTTCCACAATAGTATTCAGAAGGTCGGGTGAAATCGTGCCATAAATCCACCCCAATACCTTTGCGTCTAATGCAGAGATTTCCTTAAGCTCGGCATCTGTAACAGGTTCCTTGATATTGGCATCAGGAATGATATGATGCAACACTTCCAGAGAACGAGCATGGACCTTGAAGACTTCCGCCCATGTCGCATATTGGACGTTCTCGAATTCAAGAGTAACATAGATGTTATTCTTGATGTTCGTGACTGCCATGGCTGGATGAAGAGAGCGAGAAGATGACATGACGCACGGTAGAAGGAAGGAGAACGGGAAAAAAATTATACCGTGAAAGGTCTCGGAGGTAGGCGCAGCGGAAGAAGAGAATTTGCCCTAGACCTCTACTGATACCATATTAGATGATAATAATTTCCTTAATCTTTTCATTCTACAAACAAGGTTTAAATACCTCAATTATACAAGAGTTATACTAGGACACGGATTCTTTGCTAATCAATCCTAATCAATCCCTTATTCTCGGTTCTATCTACCATAACAACACTAGTCCATTATTTACATGATATATACTGAGAATATTATCACTAACTGTGATATATTCTAACACTTGCAATACTAGGGGGCCCACACCAATGCTATCTCCTTACTGTACTAAGTTATTTGGGTAAGAAAATTAAATTATTCTTTTCATTTTTTCTTCATTTACTCTTAACCAAATTACATATATACCCCTAAAATATAAACATTAACATACAAATCTTTTTAAATAGTTATAACATTAGTTTTAGTATTTTACTAGCCATTTATCTATTAACTTATTTACACAAATATCAATTAACTAGATTATAAATCTAGAACAATCACGCTAAATCTAAAACACAAATAAAACAAAATAAGACTCACACAAAATCTATAAAATTACTCATGCATAGTGGACTAATAAAATCGGGGTGTCATAGAAAGTCTCTACCCCTCCCCATCAGTTTTGCATTTGCTCTATTCAAATGTCGGGGTAGCTCAATCTTAACATTCATGAAATGTTGACATTGTTGCTCGATTCTTCAATTTATCATGTGAGATCTGGATTTGACTTTAGGAACCTAGAACAAACTTGGTGGTTGGTCATTAAAGGAGATTCCGGTGTCATAGATAGTGTTTAGTTATGGACTATTTTGGTCAGATTTAAAAAACCTTATTGAAGTACAATTATAGTGCAAATTTAATGTAGCTCTTGTGCAATTTAAGTGCAACTTTCATCAATCCAATTATATCGTTAGATAGTTTTGAGAGTGTTTAGAAAATAGAAAAAAAAATGAGAGAGAAGGAAACAACATAGCAACAACAACTGCCCTCAGTCGTTCCATCCTCCTCGTTCCATATAAAGGAACTAGGTTTCATTGATCACGAGAGTAGTTCAATGGCCTAGAGATGTTCCTTGAATGGAAAGTACATACATTTTCGAACATTAATGGATCCTTACTAATTATGGGCCATCGAGAGATAGGGCATAATTAGTGAAGGGTACAAATGCTAATTGCTTGATTTCGATGAGTATTTATATTTTCAAAGACATAACTAAATGATGAATAATTGACTAAATGAATTTCAATCCCGAGAATACTTCCGTTTAATAAGAGTTTAACTAAAGTATTTATGTGTATGTTCTTATCGTTTTCTTAATTCAACCTATATTCCTCCCAATATCATCTTTATTCTTTAGTAAAAGTAAATATATCCCAAAGTAAATCCTGTCCTCATAGGATCGACCCGTACTTGCATTCGCTATATTACCATAGCCCGTGCACTTGCGAAAATAAAAGAATCGTTAAGGTTTGAGACTCGACAAAACCCTACAGCCAATGTCTATTACGCTAAATATCAGAACAACGGGACAGGAAACAACACAAGTCATAGGGTAAACTGGGCAAGGATTCTCAATGACACTCATGATGCAGAGAAGTTCACCGTTCGTAATTTCCTACAAGGTAACACTTGGATTCCATCTAGAATTCCTTACTTTCTTGACTTACTATAAGCATGGACAAATTTATCCTATCACAAAGACCATAAACTTATAATATGGATATGGCTTGATTTCATATGTGTACATGAAACTGCTGCAATGTAAAATCTCATATTTCTGGTGCACATTAACGGCTGCTAACAACTGCATCTAAAGAAAATACTTTCGTTTGCTATAGATAATGTGTTCATTCATATATGAATACAATATTGTTTCTGACCTAAACGAGAGTGAAAATCCAAAAGGAGGGAAGATAATTATCCATTTGACGTCGCATCATTAGTGCAATCAAGCAGTTGCTGAAAGGGGGTTCTAAGTTCCATGAAAATGACAGAGAGAAGAATGCATGCAATCATTATCAAGGACAAAGAGAAGAGGAGAACCTGCAAGTACCTGGAAGAAGTATCTCAGAGCTGAACTTTGTAGTGGACAACTTAGGACCTTCTTGTTATTCTAAAGGATAAATAGAAAAAAATAGAATTATTACAGCTCTCACAAAATAAAATAAAAAAATGATAACTAGGAAGTGGAAGGAATTGAAGATCTGTATCTCAGAGGCTGAACAGAGGAACAGGTGGGTCTTATGACGGTGAAATAAACATGTAAATATTGGTCATATTGGCAGTCCATGAAAAATATTCTTAATGAGTGTTGTTAAGGTGCATGATAGAAGAAGATAAAAGCAACTCGACGAGTGCTGATGGAGGCGATAGAAATACTTAAAAGGTATGCCGCATTTTTATTTTGGAACGTATATACTCCCTCGGTCTCAAAAAAGTAGTCACACTTTTCTATTTGGGTTGTCCCAGAATACTAGTCCACTTCTAAAAAAGGAACTAATATTAGTGCAATTTTGCCAATGTACAAGCAAGTGAAGTGTCATTCAAATGCGTGCAATTTACAATAAGACTATTTTTTCGGACGGAGGTAATATATGACTTGAGTCGATTCGGAGGTATAGCAAGTTCTTGCGATGATTTATTCTCTTCAATGACATCGAGCAAAAGATTGTTTGGCACATTTAATTTTATATCAACGCAAAAAGTTAAAATTGTTCAAAGTTAAAATTCGAAAGCCTAATTCAGTGTCAAATCTAAAGCACAAATAAAACAAAATAAGACTCACACAAAATCTATAAAATTACTCATGCATAGTGGACTAATAAAATCGGGGTGCCATAGAAAGTCTCTCCCCCTCCCCATCAGTTTTGCATTTGCTCTATTCAAATGTCGGGGTAGCTCAATCTTAACATTCACGAAATGTTGACATTGTTGCTCGATTCTTCAATTTATCATGTGAGATCTGGATTTGACTTTAGGAACCTAAAACAAACTTGGTGGTTGGTCATTAAAGGAGATTCCGGTGTCATTGATAGTGTTTAGTTATGAACTATTTTGGTCAGATTTAAAAAACCTTATTGAAGTACAATTATAGTGCAACTTTAATGTAGCTCTTGTGCAATTTAAGTGCAACTTTCATCAATCCAATTATATCGTTAGATAGTTTTGAGAGTGTTTAGAAAATAGAAAAAAAATGAGAGAGAAGGAAACAACATAGCAACAACAACTGCCCTCAGTCGCTCCATCCTCCTCGTTCCATATAAAGGAACTAGGTTTCATTGATCACGAGAGTAGTTCAATGGCCTAGAGATGTTCCTTTAATGGAAATTACATACATTTTCGAACATTAATGGATCCTTACTAATTATGGGTCATCGAGAGATATGGCATAATTAGTGAAGGGTACAAACGCTACTTGCTTGATTTCGATGAGTATTTATATTTTCAAAGACATAACTAAATGATGAATAATTGACTAAATGAATTTCAATCCCGAGAATACTTCCGTTTAATAAGAGTTTAACTAAAGTATTTATGTGTATGTTCTTATCGTTTTCTTAATTCAACCTATATTCCTCCCAATATCATCTTTATTCTTTAGTAAAAGCAAATATATCCCAAAGTAAATCCTGTCCTCGTAGGATCGACCCGTACTTGTATTCGCTATATTACCATAGCCCGTGCACTTGCGGAAATAAAAGAATCGTTAAGGTTTGAGACTCGACAAAACCCTACATCCAATGTCTATTACGCTGAATATCAGAACAACGGGATAGGAAACAACACAAGTCATAGGGTAAACTGGGCAAGGATTCTCAATGACACTCATGATGTAGAGAAGTTCACCGTTCGTAATTTCCTACAAGGTAACACTTGGATTCCATCTAGAATTCCTTACTTTCTTGACTTACTATAAGCATGGAAAAATTTATCCTATCACAAAGACCATAAACTTGTAATATGGATATGGCTTGATTTCATATGTGTACATGAAACTGCAGCAATGTAAAATCTCATATTTCTGGTGTACATTCACTACAAGAAAAAGAGGAATATGCGATGGCCTTTTGCGATGGCAGAAAAAGCCGTCGCAGTAGACATGTTTAGGCGATGGCTAAGGCAATCGCAAAAAAAAATGGCCGCATTTTGGAGCTGCGGTCCAAAAATTCTTGAAAATTTTCGCGGCCCAATTTGGCGGGAGAAACATTTCAATATGCGATTGCATTAATAAATATGCAATGAACTTAGCCGTCTCATAATCTATTCAGTAATAAATTAATTTTCAAAATAAACAAGTAAATAAAATTTAATAATAATAAAAAAAAAGCCATCGCAAAAAAATGAAACAAAACACGAAACAAACGATAGGTTAAAAAAATATTCTCTCTCCTCTTCACATACGGTTTTGCAACTCCTTCTCTCTAAAAATCACGCCGCTCGGTTAGGGCTCCTTGTCTTCCTCCGGCGTCCTTCGTCATTCTCCCGCTCGGTTGGCTCGGTTAGGGCTCCTTCGTCTTCCTCCGGCGTCCTCCGTCTTCCTCCGACATCCTCTGTCATACTCGTTTTGTGTTTGTTGTTAATGGCGAATTTGTGTTGTGGAACCAGGTTGAGGTTTTCTCAGCAGAGATTGGAAGTTCATAAACACTTGAATCGTTTGAAAAAACCTCCCCTCAAATCCATCAAGGTAATTATCCATTTTGTGTGTGTGTCTGTGTGAAATTGATTATATGTGTGTGTTTGATTACAGTTTTGAATGTATTAATTGATGCAGAGTCGAGATGGGGATGTTATTGATTGTATTCGTATGTCTCACCAATCAGCTTTTGATCACCCTGCCCTCCAAAATCACACCATTCAGGTCAATTTCTCTCTCTTGTGCATATTGGGTATTCAATTAATTGCATCATATGTCTCTATCTGTTTGTATTTATGTCTGTTAGAAGTGGGTTTTCAAGAAATCACACCACAAATGTCACTGTTTTTTTTTTTTTTGTGTATATCTACAAATTGGGTTTCAAATCACACCATATTTCTATGTGCAAATGGACATTGGGTTCTTTAAATTTTACACTATGATTGGTCCAAACTGAATGAACTTGATAGCTTATTCGTTATTTTAATAATTGTTTCTCATTTGGCTATGGAAATGGTATGGTTGGCTATATGGTATTCCTAGTCATAAGTGCTATTAATATTTGGAGTGTTGTAGACTGGCTATGAAGATGAATCTACTGATTTTTGTGTCTATTGAGTATTGAAGATTTTGCAAGCTTTGTGTGAACTGATGAAGCACAACCTTCTTCCCTATTTTATTATTCGTATTCTTGTACTAAATTTCCATGTACACTTTCAATTATGAGTCTCATAATGTCGTTTATTGTATTTTTGGCCAAAAATAGTCATTTCTCTTTATCTTTGCATACATTGACAGGTTGAGTTGCCTTTAAGAAATTCTAATTAGAATATGTCTTTGATAATTGACATGGCTAAAAAGAGGTTGATCTCTCCATTTTCTGATGCAAAACTTTGTTTTCAAATTTTCTCTAAACGTTTCACCAATAGAAGTTGGCTCAACTGGATGGTAAGTGGTAGAAGGAGTGCATAATTTGAAGTAAACTTGATTTAGTGGTGCTTGGAATAGAGAATCCTCATATATCAATGAGTGTTAGATATGATTATAATGAAATATACAGATCTGGTCCATTTGATATACACAATTATAGTGCAACTTTAATGTAGCTCTAGTGCAATTTAAGTGCAACTTTCATCAATCCAATTATATCGTTAGATAGTTTTGAGAGTGTTTAGAAAATAGAAAAAAAATTGAGAGAGAAGGAAACAACATAGCAACAACAACTGCCCTCAGTCGTTCCATCCTCCTCGTTCCATATAAAGGAACTAGGTTTCATTGATCACGAGAGTAGTTCAATGGCCTAGAGATGTTCCTTGAATGGAAAGTACATACATTTTCGAACATTAATGGATCCTTACTAATTATGGGCCATCGAGAGATAGGGCATAATTAGTGAAGGGTACAAACGCTACTTGCTTGATTTCGATGAGTATTTATATTTTCAAAGACATAACTAAATGATGAATAATTGACTAAATGAATTTCAATCCCGAGAATACTTCCATTTAATAAGAGTTTAACTAAAGTATTTATGTGTATGTTCTTATCGTTTTCTTAATTCAACCTATATTCCTCCCAATATCATCTTTATTCTTTAGTAAAAGCAAATATATCCCAAAGTAAATCATGTCCTCGTAGGATCGACCCGTACTTGCATTCGCTATATTACCATAGCCCGTGCACTTGCGGAAATAAAAGAATCGTTAAGGTTTGAGACTCGACAAAACCCTACAGCCAATGTCTATTACGCTGAATATCAGAACAATGGGATGTGAAACAACACAAGTCATAGGGTAAACTGGGCAAGGATTCTCAATGACACTCATGATGCAGAGAAGTTCACCGTTCGTAATTTCCTACAAGGTAACACTTGGATTCCATCTAGAATTCCTTACTTTCTTGACTTACTATAAGCATGGACAAATTTATCCTATCACAAAGACCATAAACTTGAAATATGGATATGGCTTGATTTCATATGTGTACATGAAACTGCAGCAATGTAAAATCTCATATTTCTGGTGTACATTAACGGCTGCTAACAACTGCATCTAAAGAAAATACTTTCGTTTGCTATAGATAATGTGTCCATTCATATATGAATACAATATTGTTTCTGACCTAAACGAGAGTGAAAATCCAAAAGGAGGGAAGATAATTATCCATTTGACATCGCATCATTAGTGCAATCAAGCAGTTGCTGAAAGGGGGTTCTAAGTTCCATGAAAATGACAGAGAGAAGAATGCATGCAATCATTATCAAGGACAAAGAGAAGAGGAGAACCTGCAAGTACCTGGAAGAAGTATCTCAGAGCTGAACTTTGTAGTGGATGACTTAGGAACTTCTTGTTATTCTAAAGGATAAATAGAAAAAACAGAATTATTACAGCTCTCACAAAATAAAATAAAAAAAATGATAACTAGGAAGTGGAAGGAATTGAAGATCTGTATCTCAGAGGCTGAACAGAGGAACGGGTGGGTCTTATGATGGTGAAGTAAACATGTAAATATTGGTCATATTGGCAGTCCATGAAAGATATTCTTAATGAGTGTTGTTAGGGTGCATGATAGAAGAAGATAAAAGCAACTCGACGAGTACTGATGGAGGCGATAGAAATACTTAAAAGGTATGCCGCATTTTTATTTTGTAACGTATATACTCCCTTGGTCTCAAAAAAGTAGTCACACTTTTCTATTTGGGTTGTCCCAGAATACTAGTCCACTTCTAAATAAGGAACTAATATTAGTGCAATTTTGCCAATGTAAAAGCAAGTGAAGTGTCATTCAAATGCGTGCAATTTACAATAAGACTATTTTTTCGGACGGAGGTAATATATGACTTGAGTCGATTCGGAGGTATAGCAAGTTCTTGCGATGATTTATTCTCTTCAATGACATCGAGCAAATGATTGTTTGGCACATTTAATTTTATATCAACGCAAGAAGTTAAAATTGTTCAAAGTTAAAATTCGAAAACCTAATTCAGTGTCAAATCTAATGCACAAATAAAACAAAATAAGACTCACACAAAATCTATAAATTACTCATGCATAGTGGACTAATAAAATCGGGGTGTCATAGAAAGTCTCCCCCAATCCCCATCAGTTTTACATTTGCTCTATTCAAATGTCGGGGTAGCTCAATCTTAACATTCACGAAAATGTTAGACATTGTTGCTCGATTCTTCAATTTATCATGTGAGATCTGGGTTTGACTTTAGGAACCTAAAACAAACTTGGTGGTTGGTCATTAAAGGAGATTATGGTGTCATTGATAGTGTTTAGTTATGGACTATTTTGGTCAGATTTAAAAAACCTTATTGAAGTACAATTATAGTGCAACTTTAATGCAGCTCTTGTGCAATTTAAGTGCAACTTTCATCAATCCAATTATATCGTTAGATAGTTTTGAGAGTGTTTAGAAAATAGAAAAAAAATGAGAGAGAAGGAAACAACATAGCAACAACAACTGCCCTCAGTCGTTCCATCCTCATCGTTCCATCCTCCGATCAAGATTACATTTGATCCGTCCAATGGTGCCAAATCTAATCTCTATTAAACACTATTAAGTTTGATATAATGTTGAAGAATAATTCTTGTGTTTATTGATAGTGAGAACCCCTGTATATACATAGCAAAGGAAAGCAAATATGGTAGGAAATAATTCTAATATGACAAGGATTCTAAATACTACTTTGATAAGGAATACAACTTTGATACAGAGATCTGCTGAAGTTTGATTTAGGAAACCAGCTGCTGAGGGCTTGCACGGGCGTGCTCTTGTTGAGTGCTCGCCCATGCCTGCTGAGTACTTGCACGGGCGTGCTCCTTTATAGTGCAAGTACTCAGCAGGCACGGCCGAGCACTCAACAAGAACACGCCCGTGCAAGCTCTCAGAAGCTGGTTTCCTAAATCAAACTTCAGCAGATCTCTGTATAAAAGTTGTATTCTTTATCAAAGTAGTATTTAGAATCCTTGTCATATTACAATTATTTCCTACCATATTTGCTTTCCTTTGCTATGTATATACAGGGGTTCTCAATATCAATAAACACAAGAATTATTCTTCAATATTATATCAAACTTAATATGGTATCAGAGCTTAGATCATCATAAAAAAAAATTCTCCTGTCTCCATGGCTGCTGAAGCTTCTCTCTACCTCACCAATCTGGCTGAACCAACCAAACCCCTTATTGCCATCTCCCTCTCTTAAATCCTCAAACTTACACCAACAAACTACATCGCTTGGAAAATCCAATTAGAAGCTACCCTTCTTGGCCATGGCCTCTACCAATACATAGATGGATCCCTATTAGCCCCATCCCAAACCACCACAGTTGATGTCGTCTCCACCACAACCGAACCAACTACCCCCCCTACACCCCCTACCCCGCCAACCAAAACCAAACAACCATTCCAAACCTCGCCTACAAAATGGTTTCGACAAGATAAACTGCTTCTTAGTGCCTTGGTAGGCACCCTCTCCCCCGCCCTTGTGCCTCTCATATCCCAATGCACCACAACCCTTGATTGTTGGCGTGTCCTAGCCAAAACTTATGCCTACCCATCCAAAAGCCATATAAAACAAATCAAGGACCGCCTTCGAAACATCACAAAAGGTACTCGTTCCATAACCGAATACATGCAAGACATGAAAACATGTGCTGACACCCTCAAAACCATTGGCTGACCCATTGACTCGGAAGATCTAGTGGACAGAATTCTAGATCAACTCAATGACCACGACTACGACAATGTTATCCAAGCCGTTCATAGTCGCGACACCCCTATTTCCTTTGATGAACTCCATGAAAAATTCCTTAACAAAGAATTAACCCTCAAAACCGATCCCATCAAGCCACCACCTTCCCTGCCACCGTTGCCTATGCATCCAAAAATCCCAACCCACCAAGAAACCCCAATCCTCGCTCAATACCTACCTCTTACCCACCCAACTCCTCCTCGGCCCACCCTCCTAACAACCATCAGCAACCGCAGAGGGCACCTTACAAGGGATGTTGCCAGTTTTGTCGTAGAAAAGGTCACTTCCTAAATCAATGCCACACTTTTCGACAACTCTATCCTCAAGTATGTTTTCCCAACCCTACCTCCACCCCACCTCATTCCAATTACAATCCAAGAAACCTTAATCCCCGCCCCCAAAACTGTGGCTCTCAACCCACATATCCTAGCACCAACTCTGCCACCACCGCCAATCATCCTATCCCTAGTTGGCTCTTCGACAGTGGTGCCACTCACCACGTCACCCATGATCTTAACAACCTCTCACACAATTCCCCTTATGATGGAACCGAAGAACTTCTCATTGGCGATGGCTCGGGTCTTCCAATTTCAAATATAGGTTCCTCCTCTATTCTCACTTCCTCCTCTCCCCTTCTTCTTAATGATGTCATTTATGTCCCTCGTGTTTCTCGTAACATTATTTCCATATCTAAATTGTGTCTTGATAATAATGTATTTGTCACTTTCTCACCCAACTCTTTTGTTGTCAAGGATCTTCGCACAGGAACCACCCTTCTTCAAGGCAAATTTAACTCTGGTGTCTACGAATGGCTCCCAACCAGTCCTGCGATTCACGTCACATCATCTTCCTCCATAGTCAACTGGCATCATAGATTAGGGCATCCTTATTCTTCAATTTTACGTACTATTAGTTCCTCTTTTGATTTAGACATTACTAGAAGTTCAATTTTTCATTGCAACACTTGTGATTGTAATAAAAGTCATAAATTACCTTTTGATGAAAACTCTCTCTCTTCCAATGGCCCTCTTGATTTAATTTATAGTAACGTTTGGACGTCCCCCCCCCCTTTTATCCTATGATGGTCATAAATATTACATTGTCTTTGTTGATCACTTCACTCGTTATACTTGGCTTTATCCTCTTAAACATAAAAATGATGCCACTCTTATATTCACCAACTTCAAAAAGCTAGTCGAAAATTTCTTCAAAAGATCCATCATCACTATTTTCAGTGACAATGGTGGATCGTATATTGGTCTTCGTCCTCTTCTCTCCTCCCTTGGTATCAACCATCTCACATCTCCTCCCCACACACCTGAGCACAATGGGATGTCTGAACGTCGCCACCGACACATAGTTGAAATGGGGCTCTCTCTCCTTACCCATTCTCACATGCCTCGAAAATTTTGGTTTTGGCATAAGGGGTTTGGTTGGTTCGGCCGGATTGGTGAATGGCACTACTGTCGAAGAGCCAACTGGGGGTAGGATGATTAGTGGTGGTGTCAGAGTAGGCGCTAGGATATGTGGGTTGAGAGTCACGGTTTTGGGGGCGGGGATTAAGGTTTCTTGGATTGTAATTGGAATGAGGTGGGTGGAGGTAGGGTTGGGAAAACTTACTTGAGGATAGAGTTGTCAAAAAGTGTGGCATTGATTTAGGAAGTGACCTTCTCTACGACAAAACTGGCAACGTCCCTTGTAAGGTGCCCGCTACGGTTGCTGATGGTTGTTGGGAGGGTGGGCCGAGGAGTTGGGTGGGTAAGAGGTAGGTGTTGAGCGAGGATTGGGGTTTCTTGGTGGGTTGGGATTTTTGGATGCATAGGCAATGGTGGCATGGAAGGTAGTGGCTTGATGGGATCGGTTTTTGAGGGTTAATTCTTTGTTAAGGAATTTTTCATGGAGTTCATCAAAGGAAATAAGGGTGTCGCGACTATGAACGGCTTGGATAACATTGTCGTAGTCGGGGTCATTGAGTTGATCTAGAATTCTGTCCACTAGATATTCCGGGTCAATGGGTCGGCCAAGGGTTTTGAGGGTGTCAGCACATGTTTTCATATCTTGCATGTATTCGGTTATGGAACGAGTACCTTTTGTGATGTTTCGAAGGCGGTCCTTGATTTGTTTTATATGGCTTTTGGATGGGTTGGCATAAGTTTTGGCTAGGACACGCCAACAATCAAGGGTTGTGGTGCATTGGGATATGAGAGGCACAAGGGCGGGGGAGAGGGTGCCTACCAAGGCACTAAAAAGCAGTTTATCTTGTCGAAACCAAGTTTCGTAGGCGGGGTTTGGAATGGTTGTTTGGTTTTAGTTTGGCGGGGTAGGGGGTGTGGGGGGGGGGGTAGTTGGTTCGGTTGTGGTGGAGGCGGCATCAGCTGTGGTGGTATGGTATGAGGCTAATAGGGATCCATCTATGTATTGGTAGAGGCCATGGCCAAGAAGGGTAGCTTCTAATTGGATTTTCCAAGCAATGTAGTTTGTTGGTGTAAGTTTGAGGATGTGAGAGAGGGAGATGGCAATAAGGGGTTTGGTTGGTTCGGCCGGATTGGTGAGGTAGAGAGAAGCTTCAGCAGCCATGGAGACAGGAGAAAAAAAATTTATGATGATCTAAGCTCTGATACCATATTAAGTTTGATATAATATTGAAGAATAATTCTTGTGTTTATTGATATTGAGAACCCCTATATATACATATCAAAGGAAAGCAAATATGGTAGGAAATAATTCTAATATGACAAGGATTCTAAATACTACGTTGATACGAAATACAACTTTGATACAGAGATCTGCTGAAGTTTGATTTAGGAAACCAGCTGCTGAGGGCTTGCACGGGCGTGCTCTTGTTGAGTGCTCGGCCGTGTCTGCTGAGTACTTGCACGGGCGTGCTGTTATTATTGTAGTGTTAACAAACACCAGCATGATAGTTTAGGGCTTCAAATTTGTTCTATATTAACATATTCCAAATAATATAGATTATGCATGGCCACATGTTCCTAATTTTCACATGCACTTGTTCTTGTTTTTGGATTTGTTCAAAGAAATAAAGAGATTTGTTTTGTTTGTATTTAGATCCATACATTATTTAGGGAAATATTGTACTAAAATTTTAGTTATAAATGCAACAGAATTAAAGAAATATTACACTTAGATTTTACTAATAATTGGAAAAAAATTGTTAATAAAGGAATAAAGGTTTCAAACCAGGGCGGCAAACATCAAATATTTATTATGAGGTTTATTAACCAACATTACAATGTCCATATTTTATGGGATACATTTGTCTATACAAATATACATAAATAACTAAAACTTTGCAATAACAACACACACACAAAAAAGCTTATCAACACAAATTCCTTACCTCCTCAAAAAGGGGGCATAAATTCCCCGCTATCGTCAATCTCATTTTCCAAGTCAATCTCGTCATCATCAGGATCCAAAGCACCAGCCCCGAGATGGTCATCTGACTTTGATCCTCCTTCCCCAGGAGTCTTTGCTTCTTGTATAATCCTCATTATTTCATCAACGCTCTGAAGATGTTGAGCATCCTCATTGCTTGTTTTTGCAGCTTCTACAAGCTCTTTGGGTAAATTTTTCAGAAACCAAGGATGTTTCTTTACTTCCGGGAGGGTGATCCTCTTCAAGGAGAAACGGATTGTTTTAGCTATCAATTTAATGTGGTTACATAATAGTACTCAAGTTGTCCCTAAATGTGTGTACATTTTTGAGTATGAGGAGCTTTTTAAAAAAAGATAGACTAGCTTTTAAGCAGTTTTAGAAGCATATATGGAGTATACATAAATAAGCTTAATAATCTCGACAGTAGCGAAGCCAGAAACTTTTGCCAAGGGGGCCAAGATTGCTTGAATAATAAAAATTACATCTATCGCATAGAAATTTGGCATAAAAGGGGGTCAAAATGATATCATAGTAAAAAATTTACCAAGAATCAAGGGGGTAAAAGTTGACAAAAATATTACTCCCTCCACCCCAAAATGAACGTCCAAAAATTTAGATTTGCTCTTGATCAAGAGCAAATTTAAAATATTTATCAAAGCATATTTGAAAAAAATTAATAATAAATAATTAACGCACTTTAAAAAATAAATTAAGGTGCTAAAATGACAATTTTTAAAATCAAGGTGGGGGGGGTGTTAAAGTGCACTGGATCTCTATCATATGACATCATAATAGCTACTGTAAATTACAATATGATGATTGAAAGGGAGGATTTAGTAACTACACCAGAGAATCGACACTTATTCAGGGACAGAATTGTCTGAAAAATAAACACAAGTTTAGGAGAGGGTGCGTGATATTAAGAAAAAGAGGAGAGGAAGAACCTTTGACGGATTTGCAACAAAGATATGTGAGAGAAGGTGTCTACAATCAGCAGAAACTCGAACATAATCTGGTATGGAGTACTGAATACTCATTATTCTCTGCCAAGAACAAATAATTATTCAAGTACATTGTCATAACAGAACAATAAATCTACAAGACACAAAAGATAATTGTTTGTCAGAAATAAGATGGAAATCTTTTCTCATGAAAACTCACCCCAATTGTTTTGCGGAAATTCCTAGGATCTTCAGGGTCTTCAAAAGGGTATGCTCCCACTAACATAACGTACAGAGTCACGCCACAGGACCACACATCTGCAATCTAAAAAGTGAATCAACAATTAGATTATGAAAGAAAATAAGGTTTGAGGAGTTGCCATGTAACAAAACAGAAAAGTAAATGTGCAAAAAATAGAGGCACGAGTAGCGAGACAAAAGGGCCTTCCTTCTTCGTTACTTTCATATGTTAACTCAAAGATAGACGTTCAATACTCCCTCCGTCCCACAATGTTAGTCCCAATTTCCATTTTTTTTAGTTCCAAAATTGAAGAATTAAAATCAACAAAATTCCAAAAGTAAAAAATTGGAAACAACTCATTGGTGGCATTTACTCAAGAGTAATAAGTGGAGCTCATTAAGGATAGCATTAGCATTGAAAAAATGTTGTTAGATTCTTTGAGTAGTCAAATGGGACTATCACCATGGGACGGAGGGAGTACTACTTGACACAGTGAAGTTTAGTGAGTAAATAATACAGAGACAGAAATGACAGGTTCCAAAGTAACTCTTAACGAATGATGTTTAATATTCATCTCAATCACTCTTCCAAAAGCTTAAGCATAGCCCTAAAACTAACATTCTTAAAACTACTTAAAATGTGGGATTCGAGTCAATTTATGAAAATCAGCAATGAAATGCGGATGAGCATCGAAGAAAGCCAAGGCTTCTGCTCTTATTTCAGTTTAAAGTTTAAACCATATAAAAGTATGAAAATACTTGAAGAAGATATCTCTTCTACTAAGAGAAGATGTGCCAAAAAAAAAAAAATCAACTTGCAGGGAAAGTAGATTGTTATGCTCAGCAAGAAAGTTAAAACTCTAAAGCTTCGGACCGACCTTTTAAAGTTATAAATAGTACTGCCTCCGTCCAATATTAAGTGTAGCACTTTCTCCCAAAATAAGTGTCACATTTCTAAATAAGGAAATATTCTTAGTGCAATTTTACCATAGTACAAGCAATGTACAAACGGGTAAATCACATTCCTTGAAAAGTTTGACAAGTCAACCGCGACATGGGATGGAACAATAACTATCATATAAACAGATGTCAAGATTGAAACAAGACTTTATGGACCTAAGGATACTAATCAGTAGCTCCATTTTCCTCTTTTTCATGAGTTCCATGAATTGTGTGTTCGACAGAATATGGATTATGTAGACTACTCATACAAACAACAAAGGCTATGTCAGATAAAATACCTTTCCATCATATTCCTTTCGGGACAACACTTCTGGGGCAATGTATGCTGGTGTACCAACTGTTGATTTCGGTTGTGAATGTAACAACCCGGACTACAAAA
The DNA here is from genome assembly GCA_022495995.1 of Adenophora triphylla var. japonica. Lineage (NCBI taxonomy): Eukaryota > Viridiplantae > Streptophyta > Magnoliopsida > Asterales > Campanulaceae > Adenophora > Adenophora triphylla. Next base: position 129,936 of record JAFEMH010003509.1, read on the forward strand.
CCAATAGACACAGAAATGTAAGGAGCCCCCTTCAAGAGATACTCCCTCCGTACCAAAAATGATCTTCCTACTTATTTTGCCATTACTATGAATTAACTTTGAGCAATAATTATAGGATGATTTAATTATACTAATGTAAGTTTAAAACTTGTGATTGATACACCATCAATAATACTATCAATAACAAGTTTTACATTTTCATAGGATAGTTAAATCAACTTATAATTATTGCTCAAAGTTCATTCGTAATAATGACCAAAAAGTGGGAAGATCATTTTGGGACAGCGAAAGTATGACAAAGTAGGAAATTGGCAAGTAGACAACAATTCAACAAACACACAACTAACCTTTGAATAACCGAAATCGCAGATTTTGAGACGAGGACTTGGACTTCCATCTAAAAGTGTGTTCTCAAGTTTCAGGTCTCTGTGACAAATTTCCTGGAGTCGACATAAGAAGATTAAGAAATTAATCACAAAATGGCAAGAAAATAATAAAAAATAAATATATGATATATGGCGGACCTAGGCACCTCTACAACATGCACCCTTTTTTTCAAATAATTTGTCTAGTTCAGTGGGTAAAGTGTTAGGTTTTTCACCTCCCACAACAAGCATTTTGTGTTAACAATTAAAATTTTAAAGCTTTATAGTGTAATCTTGCACCCACTTAAAAACAATCCTGGATCCGCCACTATATATGTGTGTGTGCATGGGTTAGGTTATGAAATCATAATACCATGGAATGGCAGTAGCTCACACCAGATACAAGCTGCTGGAAGAAAAACCGTGCCTGTTGTTGAAGAAACCATCTCCCAAACGTTAACATGGATCTTTAATTGCATAAACAGGAGGTATATAATCAAAATATGAGTAAATAAAAAAGTGAGAATTCATCAATATATGACCTCGTCTTCACTGAATCTACCAGCACTACATATTTTGGCAAAGAGTTCACCACCAGCTGCATATTCCATAACTATAGCTAACTGTGAGGGAGTCAACAAGACCTGCAAGCAAGGGTGCGTGTTATTTTATACGCATTTTGGATCACAAGGAAAATAGTTTAAGCCTAGTTGAAAATGTTGTACTAATCAAATTTCAATGAGGGGTGAAATTAGAATAAAAGCAACCTCGATAATATACAGAGATTGCAATAAAATTACCTCCTTGAACCTGACAATGTTTGGATGCCTTAATGATCTGTGATTAATGATTTCTCGTTGAACATTCTCGTCTATCTGAAACAAGAACCATATAAACTACTATATGAATAAACATTTAGAAAGACTTCACTTTGAGTAGAGAAAATCAACTTATCTTCTTCGGCCATGCTATTTCAAGATACACACACATATATACTCCCTACGACCCATAACAAGTGAGAGTTATTTTCCTTTTGGTCCGTCTCATAAAAAGTGGGACTACCCAAAATAACCAACTTTTATTAATTCTTTATTCAGTGGGGACTAACTTGTCATACTTACAACAACAATCCACTAACTATTCCCTCCATTCCTTTCCCTCTCATACTTTTCTTATCATGCTCACAACATTGCCTCCACTTTTAATATTGTATTACTTCTTTTTAATCCCTGTGCATTCAATTTTGGTCTCACTTGTAATGGGACGGAGCGAGAATAACTTGGGGAGTATTAAACCATCTCCAACAGCAACGCCAACAGCCGCGCCAACGCCAATTTGGTGCGGATTCCTCCTCTAACAACGACGCTATACTGCACACTATTTTGGCGCTGGGAAGGAGCGTCAAATTTGGTGCAGGTATCTCTCTTATGCTAAACCTCTTCTTCCTTTTTTTTTTTTTTTTGTGAAATTCCTGTACTCATGTGTTTTACTCCTTACACTTTTCCCCTTCTTTTTTTTTTTTTTTTTTTTTTTTTTGAATTACTACTTCCTCCTTCCCAAAATGAATAATCAATTTTGTTTTAGATATTATTTTTGAACAAATTTTGTACATTCATTTTGAGACGGAGATAGTATATATTTTTAATTTAATATTTATTATTTATATTATTGAATTTTTTTTTTCATTTAAGCAAAACTATTCAATTTGTTTTTATTTAATTTGTTAATTATAAGTTATTTGTACCATTAATTTTTTAAACAAAAATTACAAAATTTTGAAACATTTTATTTTAACTATCTATTTTAATGTTTCTTCTAATAAATTTGTATTTTGAATTTATTTATTTATATTATTAATTGTCTTATTTAAGTTTTATAGCATAATATTTAATACCTATCCCAAAAATTTGCCTACAATTCATGCTCAAATTAACACTCAAAACAGTCCAGTCAAATCAAAGTACAATATTAGTTCATTTGAATTAAGAAAATAACCAAAATCCAAGAATACAAAGCTCAACAGATTACTACTAGAATGGAAAAAATAATCAAACACGGAACAGAGACAATAAAAAACCCAATTCAGCATCAAATTAATTCATTGTAAAATTATACCTCAAAAGTCAACTAATATTTGACTAAAAAACCCACCTTCTTTCCTCTTTCTATGTATTTGACAGCAAGCAACTCCTTAGTCTTCTTGTCTCTAACCAACCTAGCCACTCCAAAATTCCCAGACCCAAGTTCTTTCAATGGCTCATATTTTTCCTCCATTTTTCAAATTCAATCAAAACCCAGCTCAAAATAATCAAATCAAGAAACACCCGGATGCTAAAAATCAAGAATTTTTCTCAGGTAAGAGAGAGAGAGAGAGAAGAAATGGGTGTGAAGAACTAGACAATGGGTGAGCACTAATAAGTACTAACTGAGGATTAATTAAAGAATTAAGGGATTTTGAAAGTTGAAAGGTTCTTTGGAACCGTGTAATACGCAAATTAAGACAAAGGACACGTAGGGGTAGGCGTATTAGAAAAAAGGGTCGGCTTCAAAGAATGAGCCATGGGGTCGGTCTCTCAACTTAGATGACAAGGATGGCTTCTTGACCGACCATAGCCTCTGCTCTTTGTTGTACTAGGAACGTCTCTATTCCTTCCATGTTTTGATAGTTCATCCGTCCCGATTAAAAGCTTTTATCTCTTATTAAAAAAAGATATTTTATTTCAAGTTTTTTTTTTCCTTTTTAAATAGCGAAAATTGTTGATTTCACTTATCTCACACACATAATGCAATATTTGCATCAAATAACACAACGAATTCGTTAGAATAAAAAAAAATGCAACGTAAATACTTTTTAAGTAGTTTTTGAACAATGCAACCAATTTGTTTTTTAAATAACAATGTTAATTTTTTAACGAAATGGTGATGTGAAAAATGGGGTGTTAAAATTCTAACGAAATATTGATGCGAAAACTAACTTTCCATTATCTCAATCGTCTCTCTCCCAATTTGATAATCAGTCATTGACTAACTACCACCATTTGACCACCGTTATAACCACAATCTTTCAACCACCACCAATTAAACACCACTAATCAACCACCATTCAACGACAACAATAAGCAACAATACTACTTTCATTAACACCACCATTTTCCAAAAAAAAAAAATCATTGAAATCTTCCAAAAAACTGTATTGAACCCTTCAATCTTTGTTTCATTTTTCAATTTTGAACCCTAAATTTTGAAATCCAAAATTTGAAAATTCAATCTTTATATATATATATATATATATATATATATATATATATATATATATATATATATATATATATATATATTGAACGGAATAATCGTGATGGGCCGAGCCCAACGTACAACTACGAGCACTGGGGCCCAATAGGCCCACCCTAGGACCCAACTATGAAGTATCGAGATCGAGCTCTTGGGTCGCGGCCCGTCCGACCACTGGTTGGCAATCGTCGTCATTCAACGACCAAGCCCATCCAAGCGACGAGCCATCAGATCGAAGGAAGGGTTTGACTTATAACTCGTCGACACTCCAAGAAGAGATCGTCGACAGGTAGGCCCATCTAACGACGAGTCTTCCTCAACGTTGCAGCCTTGAAAGACTCGTCCAAGAGAGAACGTCGTCACCGAACGACCAACACTCTCTCGTCGAGTCACCTCTCAAGGAGACGACCCAGTGGACGTACGGCTCAGTGTCGTCTCCTCTATTAAGCTTCCTCAACAAGCTTGGTTAATTAGCTAATTTGGGATAATGTCGACCAAGCTAGGGTGCCTTGTTACACGTGCATTCATGCAACCAATAATAACAACAAAAGGCGTGCGGTTGACTTTCCTCTATAAGGTAAACTACTTATCGGATGTCGGGTGTTGCAGTGTCCTTACATAGACGGACCAATACCGGCGCGACACGTGTACACCTAGGAGATGGAGCCGATCCCACTACCGGCATCAATCCAATCCAATCCGGCTCGGTGAAAACCCTAATACCACCTTTCCAACTATAAATAAGAGAGTAATAACATGGAAAAAGGTAATGCCTTACCGCATATTTCCATACCCACACACTCCACAAGATTTGCACCATATTTCCAAATTCATAATCTTACTCTCACGAGGAAAGCTTGGAAGACCCCGGCCAGTTCACCCTTTATTTCTTGTCTTTGTGCGAGATCCGAGCTAGCTCAATCATTTCTTGACACAAGAGCCGAGCTTTGCACGCTTTCTGCGCGATCGATTGGTTCCATTGCCGGAACGTGTTAGTGATCTTCGCCACGTAAATACAAATGAGCAGTTTGGAAAAATGGTGTCCGATGGTCATACAGCCAGTAAATCAACCGGAGATGAAGGAGTACCTCCTCCTCAGCAAGAAAATCCTAGACCACCCTCGCCACCTAGGAACCCTAACCTCAGGGTTACCAGGTCACAGGGGATGGTTGACGATACAGGCCTTCAAACGGCCAGAGAAGGGAGAAAAGGCCTCGTCGCCGAGCGCCGCAGGAGACCTCCACTAGAAAGGAGGCCTGAGACAGCTGCAAGGTATACAGGAGGTCCCTCTAACCCTAATCTCGACAGAGCAGCTTTCCTCGTCGAGAGATCTAACGCCCTCAGGGAGTTCTTGCAAATCCAGGACGAGCTAATCCATATGGCCGCTCCTCAAGCTCCCTGCATCCCATCAAACAATCTCGTCAGAAGGAGGAGAAGAAACCGAGAGAGAGAATGCCGGTCGTCGTGAAGGGACCGCCACCGGAAACGAGCGAGTTGTGCCCCGCCTTGACCTAAGGGAACACATCAATGAAAGACGGAGCCAAGGAGCCCGATCACGGCCGACGAGCCGAGGTAGCAGAGCCTCACAGTGGAGCTCGTCGTCGAAAATCTTGAAGCTATCCGAATCAAGTCGTCCGGGTCGTCTACTGGCGAACTCCGTCGTTAAGAAATGAATGGGCGCCGAGCCAAAGAGAGAGAACTCGATCTCCACGTCATGAACGAGAGGTTTCCAGATCTTATAGGTCGTCTCCACCTCCCAGCCTATAGGGGACGATCCATCTCACGACGGCCCGCCCCACCGAGAGGCAACGGCCTAATACCGTTACCCGGGGCCCCGTCAAGATAGGATCCCCACTGGCCCTAAGCAGAGAGGTAGACATGAGAGAATTTTTGAGGTTGAAACGTCAAGTGGAAGAGTTGAGGAACCAAAGGAATAAAGTGGACAGCGACGACTCTGATGACGACGGCGGCACTATGAATCCCCTTGCTCCCTGGATGTTGAAACCGGACCCCGGAACTGTGCTTTAAACTACCCGACCTTAAGCAATACGACGGCTCTACCGGCGCCATGTAACCACATACAACACCTTGAGGCACGGTATGTACGTGGTGGCAAAAGCTTCTGGCCACGACGACGTCATGTGCAAGGCTCTCACGAGCACATTGGTCGACGCTGCTTTGAGGTGGTTTAGAGGCCTACCAAAGGGGAGTATTGAATCTTGGAAACAGATGAGGAAGAAGTTTTTAGGAAGGTTTGCTACGGCGGGAGAGCGTCGTAAGACAGTCAACGACCTCAGCAACATATCCCAAGGAACTACTGAAAGCTCAATGAACTACTTCAAGAGGTTTAAGAAATTGGTAGATCAAATTGATGAGGATCTAACCGATAGAGAAATAATAAATTGCTTCAGACATGGCGTCCTTTCCTCTACCCTGGACTACGAGCTCCAAGTCCACCCGGCCAAGTCTCGCAAAGACCTCTATGCCAAGGCGTACGCCGTCGCCGAGGCCGAAGAAAGAAAGTTACAAAGAGAGGGAAAGTCTGTGGACGAGGCTGAAGCGACGAAGTCCAAAAAGGATAAGGGCGGAGAAAAAGGAAAGAACAAAGTGAAAGCGGAAAAGTTCCGAGTCGTACACTCCACTTACCGTTTCCAGAGCAGAAATTTTGAGCAACGTTGATTTCGGCCCGGCCCCGAAGATGAACCCTAACGGGAAGGGAAAGAAGAACATGAACAAGTATTGTGAATACCACAGGGACAAGGGGCACGACACCGAGGAATGTTTTAGTTTGAAAAAGATCATTCAAAGATGGATCGACGCCGGGCGACTGGAGGAATATGTAAGGAAGGACCATCAGCGCCACAACCAGGATCGCTAACGACGCCCCCCAGAGGAACCCAAGAATGGTCCTGGTGATCTCTGAGGAGACGAGCAAGAACCAGATTAAGAGCGCCATCTACCATCTAAAGAAGGCCCCGCACGTCCCCCAGAAATCAGAAATTCCAAACGACGTCATAAGTTTCTTTCCCTACGAGCTTCCAGCCAACCCATTAGCTCGTCAACAAACCTTAGTCATACCTGGTTTCATTGATAATTGTGAGTCACGGAGAATCTTGATTGATACTTTGGGCGACCAAGGATATCTTATTTTACAATGTCTACCAACGAGTGGGTCTACCTAACAGTCGCCTAAGTCCTTACTTAGGTCGTCTAGAGGGATTCACCAATCATCGGGTAGATGCGAAAGGCCAAATTAGCCTCTCAGTTGATATCGGAGAACACCCCTTGAGAACAATCAAGACCGTAACCTTCATAGTGATCGACGTCGTCAGTGATTATCATGCAATCCTTGGCCAGCGGGTCGATCCGCTTTAGGGATCGTCGCCTCAGTTCCCCATCAACGAGTTAAATTTCCTTCACGTGCCGGAGTCGGATGTGTGTTGGGGACGGCCCCAGAATTCCTAGAGCACGTGCTAAAGGCGAAACGGACTATCGAAATCGACGACCCAAATCACAATGTGAAGCTCTCAAAATCCATCAAAGAAACGACGACCTCGTACGCCAATGTCTCAACGATCAAGTGCGTCGAAAATCCGTAAATTTTTGCCGAAGTATTCTTGAACGCGACAAAGCTGCAAACACAACCTTTGGCCGCCCAAGAATCGGGGACCGACACAGACAAGGCGATTGACGACGAGGTACCGGATCCGACACCAGAAGCGAGAAGGAAAATTAAGGAGATCGTCATTGAGTCCATGGATTTTAGGGACGACGCCCCCGAGATGAAGCCGACAGACTAGCTACTCGAACTAGTCATCCACCCGGATTATCCCGAGCAGAAAATAAAACTGGGGTCTCAGTTGTGCACTGAGGAGAGGGAAGAGATAATCTCCCTACTCAAACAAAACCTCGACGTTTTCGCTTGGAGAGTAGAAGATATGAAAGGCATTAGAGAAGACGTGGCAGTTCACAGGCTTGGGGTGAATCCTACTATGAAATTCAAGGAGCAAAGGTGTCGTGTTTTTCAACCGAAAAGAGATTGCTATAAAGCGGGAGATTGAGAAATTGCTAAGTCTTTGGAATCATCGTGAACGCCGGGTTCACAACCAGTTAGCCAATGTGGTTCTTGTGAAGAAACCTAATGGGAAGTGGAGATTGTGTGTTGACTTTACTGATCTGAACATGGCGTGTCCCAAGGACAGTTATCCCTTGCCAAGAATCGACAAGCTCGTCGATTCTGTAGCCGGCCATACTACTCTGAGCTTTCTTGATGCCTACTCCGGCTATCACCAAATCAAGATGGCTGAGGAGGACATTCGAAAACTTGACTTTTCGGGCGGCGGGGAACTTACGTTTATACGAAGATGCCTTTTGGGCTTAAAACGCCGGTGCCACTTACCAAAGGATGATAAATAAGGTGTTCAAGGACCGAGATCGGCGACAATCTGGAGGCGTACGTTGATGATATGGTCGTCAAATCAAAAAAGAGGAAGCACGTCGACGACCTAGAACAAACATTCACCAACCTACGAGCCAATGACATGGTCCTCAACCCGGCTAAATGCGTTTTCGGAGTTGCTGCAGGCAAGTTCCTAGGATTTATGCTCTCTCAGCGGGGGATCGAAGCCAATCCTGAGAAAATCAAGGCTTTGATGGATATGGCCGAACCTACGAGCATCAAGGAGGTTCAGCGCCTAAATGGACGAGTAGCGGCCTTAGGTCGTTTTATTGCCAAGTCTGCTGAGAGATCACTCCCGTTTTTTAAAGCTCTCCGAGGTGCAAAGGACTTCAAATGGACGGACGAATGTTCCCAGTCGTTCAAACAGTTGAAAGAATATCTTGGCTCCCCACCACTCCTCCAAAGCCCCGTAGCAGGGGAAGACCTTTACGTTTATCTCTCGGCGAGTGATAAGGCCGTCGCCGCCGTATTGGTCAGGGAGGAAGGAGGAACACAGAGGCCGGTTTATTACGTCAGCAAAGCTTTGTCAGATGTTGAAACCCGTTACTTTAACGCGGAAAAGATCGCTTACGCTCTCGTCATTACAGCACGAAAGCTACGAGCATACTTCTCCGCTCATCCCATCGTCGTATATACAAATGCCCCACTGCGCAAAATCTTGCACCGTCCTGAAAGCTCTGGTCGTCTTCTCAACTGGAGTATTGAGCCGGCGAGTTCGATATAGAGTATAGGACAAGGAAGACCTGCAAGCTCAATCATTGGCGGACTTCTGGTTGAAACGGCATTCACCATCGACGACGATCAAAGGAAGCCACGGCCAGCGAACAAGGGGAAGGAGGTCGCTGAACAGCAAGCGGAGTTAGTTTTGCCCGTAGGATGTTGGAAAATCTTTTCAGACGGGTCAGCAACCAAGAATCTGAGCGGAGCAGGGATCGTTCTTGTTGAGCCAGAAAGCGGGACAGTTTTTGAAGAAGTTTTGAGGTTCAAGTTTCAAGCATCAAACAACCAGGCAAAGTACGAGGCACTCGTAGCAGCCATTGAATATGCAAAGTGTTTTGGAGCTACAAAAATTGCAGCTTACTGTGATTCTCAATTGATCGTGAACCAAGTGAGAGGAGATTATCAAGTCGTCGATTCCACCCTGCAGAAGTACCACCTGTTGGTCGGAGAATTGATACAAGGTTTAGAATTTTAGGCCATACAGAGAATCGCTCGAGAAAACAACGAGCACGCCGACCTACTTTCAAAGCTAGCTACGGACCAACTCCCTGAGGACGAACATGGCCATCACTTGGCCTATTTAGATTAGCCAGCTTATGAACGGGTGAAGGTCCTCTGCATCGGAGACGGCCCAAAATGTTGGATCGACGAACTAAAGGCATTCATTGAACGGGAGGAGTTGCCAACGAACGAGGTCTCGGCAAGACAAGTAAAGAGGAAGTCGGCCAGATTTACGGTCGTCGAAGGAGAGCTCTACAGACGATCCATTACCCGGCCATTCTTTGAAGTGCGTTCATCCAGGACAAGGTCGTTCAATTCTTTGTTCGAAGTGCATCAAGGAGAATGTGGAGGCCATCCTCGGGGCCCGTACACCGGCCGATAAAATCATAACCATGGGATACTACGGCCCCACCTTCGTGAAGACGCAAAACAATTTGTGAAAAAGTGTGACACTCCGCCAACGTTTCGCCGACCTCCCCAAGCCGCCACAACCGAGCAAACCCCGTCTTGCCGCCCGGCCGTTTGATATGTGGGGTGTTGATCGATTGGGCCTTTTCCGCCGGCGAGGAGGAGTCAAATATGTGATCGTAGCGGTTGATTACTTTTCAAAGTGGGTGGAGGCCAAGGCCTTGAACAAGATTGCGAAAACAACGCCCTAAGCTTCATTCATGACTCAATATGGTGTCGCTTCGGAATCCCAAGGGTGATCGTTTCGAGACAACGGCCTACGGTTTTCAAGAAAATTCGAGCGAGAATTGAACGGGATGGGCGTCAAACACTCCAAGTCGTCCGTCGCCTACCCCCGAGGCAACGGGCAGCAAGCGACCAATAAACTCGTCTTATCGCCTTGTGCAAAAATGCGGAAGGAAGAGATACAAGATGGTTGGACGGACTACCCTCGGCTCTCCGGCTGTCCGCACAACCACCCGGGGCCTACGGGGAAACCCCATTTGCTTTGGCTTATGGCTCGGAGGCCATGGCCCCCGCCGAACTTCAACCGCCGACGGACCGAGTTGCTTTGTACGAGGTAGAAAAGAACATCCACAACCGACAAGTCGATCCTGGACCTCGTAGACGAACGGAGATTGGATGCCCCAATTAAGGATGGAGAACTACAAAAAGAAAACCAAGGCTTATCACGACAAGAAGGTGAAGAGAAGGTTCTTTAAGGTCGGTGACCATGTACTAAGAAAGATTGAAGCAACGGGACTCAAAGCCCGTCAAAACAAACTCTCCCCCAATTGGGAAGGACCATACATTGTCACAAGTGTGGTCAGAGAGGGAACCTATCGCCTTGCAAAGCCGAACGGTGAAAGTCTCAAGCATCCATGGCACGCCAACCACCTAATGAAATACTACTTTTGAGGTCGTCGACAACATCCAGCGCCCTTAGGGCACCTACCTTGTGGTTCCTTATGTAATTTTGTGAAATTTGAAGTTTTTGGGAAATTGTAAGGGATACCTATAAATCCCAGTAGCTCGTTGTTTACTAGAAATTTATGAAAGATCGTCGCTTTGTTGATTTTCTACTACACAAATTCTAGCACTTTAACCAAGTATAAAGGTTAGACGAAGCCAGACTTCGTCGAATACATCTACTTTAACCAAGTATAAAGGTTAGACGTAGCCAGACTTCGTCGATCGCTATAACGGTATAGATGACTCGTCTATAGAACTTTGTCTACGAACAAAAATCTATTGACCTTCATACTATTCCTACGAGCCATTGAGAAGTTGAGAAAATACAAGTTTGAACAAAGGTCGACCATATTAGGACGAACCAAGTTCTGGTCATAAAACGACGACTACTCACACTTGTCCTCAAACTTACTCGTCCAATAGGTTATCACATGCTATCTATGTTAACACAGATTAACAAACAGAAAACAAAGGCATTAAATAACTTAAAACATGAAACAAACATTGTACGACCCCCTCTAAACAACGAGGAAACAGGTCAGCTACATTACAAACATTAAAAATTGTCTTGAGATAATTGTTTGGAACCACCACCAAAAACTCAACATTGTTTGGGACATTACAAACGATCTCATAAAAATCAAATGATCACTGGGGGTCAACACCAACATTAGACGGAGCTGCATCAGGGTCTGGGGCATCCTCGACGAAATGTTTGAAATAGGCGTCGAAATTCTTGGGGTCAACTACGGGAACCGGCCACTCGTCCCTCCCAGCCTTTTCGTCGTCTTCTCTTATAATGAGTAAATCGTTGTCATTGAAGGGAACTAAGGGATGAACTAGACGAGCTTCTTCGTCATGTGGCAATTCGGTGTAAAGGTCGGCCAGCTTCCTCGTAGACAAAAGACCCTTAGTTTCCGGATCAGCAAGAATCCTTCGGGCTAAATGTTTGGTTCCGTCTTGGAAGAAGCAACTGGCCTTATCAGTGACGATCCTGGAAAATTCACCACCTCTTTTGAATTGTTCCACAGCATCCAACTTTGCGTCGGCCAAAGCCGCTTGATTATCAGCCCTCATCGATTCAATTTGACTCCGAGAACACTCGTAGTCAGTTGTCAGTTTGGTCACTTTACCCTCTGCAGCACGAAGGGCAGTCGTTAAAATCTTGCCATCTTCTACGAGCTTGGCCTTCTCAGCTTTCGCCGTCTCCACCTCCTTCAATATCCCATTCTTCTGAGCCATCAACGACTCATAGGCAGCAGTGAGCTGGATGATGTTTTCTTCAGCTTCCTTCAACTTCTTCTCAGCCTCTTCCTTGGCTCCGACGGACAAAATCACCGCTCATTTTCCTTCATCTCAGCGTCGTAGCAAGCCTTGAAGTCCGCCGTCATTGCCTCCATCATCGACGTCATACGCAATCAAAGGATTATCATTTTCCCAAGTATAAAGTGACGAGATAAACGAGAAAAAAAGCAACTAAATTACCTCCGTCTGCATCAGCCCGAAGCGAGCGTGATAGGTCGTCGGACTCATCTTAGCCTTCCTCATTTGGCCTACAAGATCAGCATCCTTACCCCTCTTAGTCAAGGCCGTCCCCAGAAGAAGAGCGGGACCACTTCTTGCCAAGCAAGGAACCCCGGCTATTCGAGGAACCTTACCAAACTTGGTAGCCGTGGCCGAGCCTTTTCTGCAGTAAGCACTTGAAGACGAGCCGGGAGCTTCGGTTTGAGGAGTTGATGGGTCGGAGGGACTCTTGGGGTCGTCGTCGGCTCTATTCCTTTTGCCTTTCTCTCTCCCGAGTCGGCAGAGTGACTTTTCCTCTTCACGGAGACATGGCTCCCTCCTTCGACGACCTCATGGTTGGAATCGAACTTCCTACGTCCTCGGGGTTAACGTGCTCACCCTCGACGACGATCAATTGATCCTCGGCATTGGCGGCGGCGGCAAAGTTCAACTCCAACCTCTTTCTCCGGCCCGTCGACCACGCATTGACGACCTCCGGTGTTTAGGCCTCCGCGGCGACCTCTTTTTCAATTAGAGGAATGGCACTGCGAGTTGATCCTTAGGAAGCTCATCATTCCTCTTTGCACGATTCTCCTGCCCGGCCACGAGATGGCATTGGACGTCGCCACTATCTTTCTGGCCTTGGTTCGCACGGCTGGTCTAATTGCTTCACTCATGTTCGCAACTTTCTTCTCGATGAGCTGGATATCCTTTTCAGAGAGAACTGCCAAGTAAAAAATGAAAAAAGTTCAGTCATACACGACGAGACATATAGGCATATTATCAAAATAAATAGACGAGTGTTGAGAACCCAACCCCCAGACATCTCAAGGTTTTCACAAAGCTCTTCAGGATGGTCAAGGCGGGCCCCAGCGCAGTTAATACAGTTGTCTTCCCACTGCAGGTCGTCGTGAACGACCCAAACTGGATAACGGAGGTCTAGGTCTATCTTCACTAAGGGATCAGGGCCCTTCGACGGCTTACCCATAATGCCGGCCCTTATGTACCTCCAGTGAGAGGCCTCAATGTTCTCAAACGCCACCCATCCATGACTCAACAGATCGTCGATCTTTCCTTTCAGCTCGTCGGCCCACGGAGCTTGAAACACACAGTCGTCGGTAACAAAATCACGATTCTCAGGCCATGGAAATTGCCATCCTAACCGGCTCTCCACCAAGATCATGTGGCTGTCCCAGCCGTACACTTTATTTTGGGTATCTAGAAACAAACCCTGGACATTTCGGATACACGACACGCTTACGACGGACTTCCCATTCTTCATAGATCGTTTGGTCCGATAATACTGACGGAATACCTTGTTGCATGGCTCGTAGCCAAGGAATCTACAAACGATGATGAAGCATGATAGAACCCTAACCGTGTTGCCGCTCAACTCCATCGGCACGCAACCATAATCTTCAAGAAACTCGTTGATAAAGGGATCTAAGGGCAACCTCGGCCAAGCTCGAACTGCTTATAGAAGAAAGCAACTTTCTTCTTCTGGTGAGAAGAGTTTGTCTACGAGGCTCATATTCCCTCTGGCTAAGATACTCCAGCTTGTAGTTGTTGGCATGCACTCTGAACGAGCTTCGAAGGGAATCTATGAACGGCTTGGCTACGTCTCCCTTTGTCGCGGCCACGATCTTGGTGATTGCCCAATCCCCGAGGGCACCACCCCCGAAGTCTCGTTCATTGCTTCCTACTCGTACACCCGTGTGGAAGGCGTCGACAATTCTAGTATTTCCCGCACTCTTGCGGCTTCGTTTACTTCTTGAACCGGTTGATCGGGCGTCCGTCGTGATCCATGTCTACAAAACAAGGAAAGACGAAGGGGAATCGGTCTAACATTTTCGAGACGACGACCTATCTCGGCAATCTAGATTCCCTACAACCAAGTTCCTAGATGAATCACGACGGGACAAGGAATAGTTGGTTCGTATATGATTTGGGAGGTCGTTTATCGATCTAAAAGGCGTTACTCTTGGGTCACCTTCCTCAAAATTCCCAAGAACCTCACCAACTGGAAACCACAGAGGTTCATTTTCAAAATCAAACTTTGTCGGAATGGATGAACACTCAACCAGTGGAATCTCTCTCCAAACACCACAGCACACTTGTATACCCGTTGATTCAGCCCAAAACCAAACTTGACACCCTCTCGAAGCTCACCGTTACGGGTCCCATTGAGCAAAACCCCAAACAAAAACCCAGGAAATGAAGAATGACGAAGAAAATTACCTGTTTCTGGGTTCGAGGATGGGTTTTCCGATGAGTTCGCCGGTGGGAGATCAAAGAAGTTTCTGATCCAAGCTGCAGGATTGTCCAACGGTGGTAGAAGCCGAGCAACCAAATAAGCCGCCGAAAAGTTCGCACGATTCTTGGGAGTTCTTCCTTGCCGGTCGCCGGAAATCGCTCTGCTCCTTTGCTCTCAATGCTCGAGTTCGTGAAAATTTTGAAACGGAGGAGGGAGGAGGTTTTTATATTTAGAGAAGATGAAGGGTTTATGCAGGAAACCCAAACGGCGAAATGATGGGCATTAAATACCCCTCACAACTTCCGAGAAGAATGTCCCATCGCGGGACGCGTGTCAATTAATGAAGGGATCACGGCCGCCCACGTCATCACCACTGACATCATCATAATTCAAAATTCAAACTGACGGTCGTACGGATACCTTGGAGGGAAAACGACAACTCCTGGCCCGTCGAGACGACCATGAGTTGGGGGCCACTGAACGGAATAATCTGTGATGGGCCGAGCCCAACGTACAACTACGAGCCTGGGGGCCCAATAGGCCCACCCTAGGACCCAACTATGAAGTATCAGATCAGAGCCTTGGGTCATGGCCCGTCCGACCCTGGTTGGCAATCATCGTCATTGAACGACCAAGCCCATCCAAGCGACGAGCCATTGTATCAGTAAGGAAGGGTTTGACTTATAACTCGTCGACACTCCAAGAAGAGATCGTCGACAGAGGTAGGCCCATCTAACGACGAGTCTTCCCTCAACGCAGACCAGCACTCGTCCAAGAGAGAACGTCGTCACTGAACGACCAACACTCTCTCGTCGAGTCACCTCTCAAGGAGACGACCCAAGTGGACGTACAGCTCCAGGTCGTCTCCTCTATTAAGCTTCCTCAACAAGCTTGGTTAATTAGCTAATTTGGGATAATGTCAGACCTGCTACAGTGCCTTGTTACACGTGCATTCATGCAACCAATAATAACAACAAAAGGCGTGCAGGTTGACTTTCCTCTATAAGGTAAACTACTTATCAGATGTCAGGTGTTGCAGTGTCCTTACATAGACGGACCAATACCGGCGCGACACGTGTACACCTAGGAGATGGAGCTGATCCCACGGCTGGCATCAATCCAATCCAACGGTTCTGGTGAAAACCCTAATACCACCTTTCCAACTATAAATAAGAGAGTAATAACATGGAAAAAGGTAATGCCTTACTGCATATTTTTCATACCCACACACTCCACAGTATTTGCACCATATTTCCAGTCCATAATCTTACTCTCACGCCGGAGGGGCTTGCCGGAAGACCCCCGACGCAGTTTCACCCTTTATTTCTTGTCGTGGCCGCGTATCCGGAGCTAGCTCAATCATTTCTTTGGACACAAGAGCCGAGCTTTGCACGCTTTCTGAGCGATCATATATATATATATATATATATATATATATATATATATATATATATATATATATATATATATATATATATATATATATATATATATATATATATATATATATATATATATATATATATATTTGAAAACTATATCTATCAGAATGAAGCAACAACAAATTGAATATAGAACAGACCCTTACACAACAAGCATTTGCCACTTGATTCAAGATAAGTAAGAAAGAACAAGCATTCCTCGTCAGTTTAAAGAAGGAGTATCAATTCTATAATTCCATCTCTAACCCCCAATTCTGTTTATTTTATTGGAATTTCTTCTGATATCCTCGACAATTTGAACAATATAAATAATCCTAGCTCACCAATTTCTCCATCACTAAAACTCAAAACAAAGGAAAGCTGACATACTGAAAACAAGAAAAAGGATTAGGGAGGAAAAAAAAGGCATTAACACCAGTTAAATATTTAATTGGTGTTAATCCCGTCACAAGGCGTTAACTATATTTAACTCCATCCATTTTTTAACTTGAATATTGCATTATATGAAAAAAGTTATAAAGTACATTACCTTTAAGAGTAATTTTCTAATGTGTACGCAGCAGAATACAATAACAAGAATCGTCTAAACGAATCTCAAACGAGACTTCCCAAAAAAAATTTCAAAAACCAAAGTTAAACTAGACTTTGATTATCAATCGAAAAGGGACAATAATTGCAAAGCAATAATTTGATTATATAAAACTTGATGTCTAAAATAATGAAAGACTAACGTATTTATACTACTTACAATAGGGAAGAACCTATTTACGAATGTATTAACGAAAAGATACAACATGAATCAGACATGCCCCTTCGACGCGAACAGGTGTGACCTCAACAGACATGTCCTTCCCAGGAACCCCTCGGCCGAGTCGCTGCATTAGCACGGCCGAGCAACAGACACAACCTTTCCAGGAACCCCTCAGCCGAGTCGCTGAATTAGCACGGCCGAGCAACAGCCTTGGCTCGACCGAGCAATGGCTTGACTCGACCGAGCATAGCTACTGTCAAATGACATGCCCTCTTGGTCCCCAAGTTGTTCTACCTTAACACGATCTACATCATTTTCCCAACATTTTTACCATTCACCTTTTTTTTTTTGTTCCACAAAAATGAAGGTTAAACCGAGATAGAGGGAGTACTCTTATAGAATATTTCATCAATCTCAAAATAAATACTCCCTCCGTCCCATAGAACATTACACGTTTACTATTGATAACGGAAAATAAAGAATAATGTTATTAAAGTAGGTGTTGTGACTGGGAGGAGAGAGAATGAGTGGAGAGAATAGTAAATTATAATGGTGTTGTGAGTATTAAAATAATGTAGGAGAGAGAATGAGTGGAGAGAATAGTGATTTAAGGTTTCCTTTTTAGGAAAGTGGGACTTTAAAGAGGGACGCCCAAAATAGCAAAAGGGGTAATGTTCTATGGGACGGAGGGAGTATACAAAAATCACTCAACCATAAATCACCATTAGATCTCCTCACTAGTCGGCTATCGAGAAAGATAAAATCGTGAAAATAGAAAGTTCTACCATTTTGGGAAGAAAACAACCATGCAAATTTCAAGGATCAACAAGAATCTTGAAAGAATATTATGGATTTGCAGCACTGTAATGGTAAATATAAATCCTGATATTTTGAACTTACGAGTATTTATATTATAATAAAGATTAAAAATAAATTTATATTGGCTTTAGACAAAAAAAGGGTCCAAATTAACTAATAACCGTCCTCATCTTATCTTATGGCTATTAATTATTAAACAATTTTATTTCTTTTTAATTTCAATCATTGAATTATTTATCAGTAACTCTAATATAAATGCTGACAGTGGGCGTTTTCCCTTTATTCATTTCTTTTTTAATAAGCGATTTCATTTCTTTTTAATTTCAATTATTGGTTTATTTATCAGTAACTCTAATCTAAGGACTGACAATGGATGGTTTCTTTATTCACTTCCACTTTTTTTAATATAGGGGATTTTAATCCTTAAAGTCCGATCATATACGCAAAGTGTTTTGGCGTAAGATTGTGATGACAATTTCGGCTTCTTTAGTCATCTTATCTTGGCAAAAATTTTGAGCCAAATGGTTGCATGCACATGTTCATTTAACCCAGTAATGGCGTTAAAAGAGATAAATTATTCAAATATTAGGAAACAACTTAAGTAGTTAGGTCATTCCCAACAAAGATCTAGCATGATAGTTTCGATCAAGGAGGGGTAACTTCAATTAAGTAAAACCATAAGCGTGTAGGCGCCGCTTCGTGCTATCGACACAGGGTTAGTACTAGTATTAAATAATTTTACGGATGTGAATAACAACACTTTATATAAATAAAGCCCAGCTTGAAAAGAAAAAAACTAATTTTTTTGTAACTGAGTTTTATCATCCTTAATGGTTCAAATTGGTACTCAAAAGAGTAATCAGACACCAAATAATTACAAATACAAATGATAATTATTCTGAATATTTACTAATGTTGTTAAATTTTGGAGAATTAAAAACATTTTATATATTATTTTCGCCTCAAAGTTTACATAAGCTAGTGAACTCATATTTATAAACAAGTCATATGAGTCTTAATTCAACAAATCTCTTTATTCTAATTGTAAATATAATTTTAATTGAAAATACTCTTAACTATGTAACTCTCCTGAGTTGGCTCAAACCAACTTAGGTAATTAAATACTTTATTTTCATGATAATATCTCTCAATATCCTAACACCCTCCTTCAAGTTGGAACATCTACAACGTAGATTTTGTTGAACTTTTATAGTAGGCTTCTCAAGAACTTAACTAAAAACTTAACAGAAAATATAACGGAGATTGGAAAACTATGAGACAAGTCGAGTCTTGTATTAAATACAATCTCCGTAAGAAGTTATTGCCCCGCACAGGTGCTTACGGTTTCAATGGCAATCTTCTAGTAAGATAAAACGACTTTTAAGTATATGATAGGAGCACTCCAAATCAAATACTCTAACGAACAACACTATGTTTGAAACTTTGGACTTTGAAGGATTTTGATGCAACAATATGCCAATGATTTGGATATGTTTTTCTATCTTACTAGAGGGTAGGAAGGCTCAAAATACTGTATGAATGAATTGAAATTCGGAGGGGAAGCTTATAAAGAGAGTTAAGGGGTTTGTGTTTTTTCCCATGAAAGGACACAACTTTCAGTTTGAATTGGCACCTGTTCAGGATCTGCTCGGCCGAGTCAAGGGACTCGCTCGGCCGAGCACCAAGCTGCACGGCCGAGTCAATAGACTCGCACGGCCGTGTTGATCAAACTGCTCGGCCGAGCAGACATGTGCCTCGCCCGAGCAAACTTGTCCAGAGACTTTGGCCAATTTCTGTGCTCTGCTCGGCCAAGTCAAGGACTCTGCTCGGCCGAGCACTTCAAAGCACCCTTTAACTAACTTTCGTTAAGTTACAAAACTTTGTCATTAATTTCTCATTCATCCGGAAATGGTTTTGAGACAATAAATGAGTTATATAATCTACAACAAATGTAGATTACCATTTGTAACTAGTTTCGTTAACAAATAACGAACTTTCGTTAGAAACCTAGGTCAACGTTAAGTCAAACTTAACTTTCCGTTACCCATTTCCAACAATCCCCCACATGAATGACAATTAATGCATGAATACAATTTCGTCCAGAGTTCCGGCGAACTATTATTACATCGGGATAGATAGCTTGTGGCCTTGAATCCTCCCTAGTGAAATATTATCGGATATACTAGCCATTTGGTAGCGAATCGCTTTGAACCAAAGGATCGCTGATGTATACCAAGACAATAATACTCACATAATAATAGTTCTAACAATTGTTGTTCTCACGTTTTGTCCATTTTGGCCCTGGACCGTATCTCATTCATAAACGTTCATTTAGAGGCGGCCTAATTACCTCTCGCTTATATAGGTGATTCTCACTATAAGGAGTATCATGCACTACTCCACCCGTAGGTATAGAAATCATTAAAAGTTTTCTCAACTTATCCTTACCATCGCATGTGCTTGTACTTGGATGTTACGGAAATGAGTATTCAACATCTCCGGGTTAATAAACCGAGTTGTTGTTTCCAAGTAACTCTACTAGAACTTATAACTTGGTTGTCTCATTGAACCAAGGGCACAGGATCTCCATTTCTCAAGGTTGAGTGTCCGCTATAAGTCCTTTTGTTGTGGGTTTTAGACCCATTCCCCTTAACAGTTTATACAGTTGATCTCGATTACTACCCTTAGGTAGATGGATCCGATTTTGACTTCACATGGCAAGTTGTGACAGTCGCATTTTGAGATCAATTGTACTATGGTAGTGTGTCTAAGACCATTGTGTCTTGACTTACTACTATGTTCTACACTTTTCCTATTTTCCATTGTCGTCACAATGCCTTAGGTCATGCAGACATAAACTTATTCCACAAAGGAATATCTTTTCCAAGAATTTATTAGATCAATAAGCTTTTTCCTAAGCTTTGTCTAATTTTATCAACTCATATTCTTTACAAGATTGAGTTAGCTATATTATCTTGGAAAGTGACACCTTTACTCCAACTAATGTGAGTGTATTCTAGTGTCGAATATTCAATCAGTATACTCTTTCCATACTATTGAATACCATAGGTATTGTAATCTTTAATCATAAGTATATCTTTAAGTACACCACGTACTATGACTATACTATTTCAGTGATTGATTACAATTACATTTAGACTTTTAGTCTATCTAGAATGATTAGTCCCTTCGAGTGATCAAATTCTTCTATCGGTCAGTTTTTTCAAGTGGTTATTATCTCTGTACCGTTCTGAATTCCCAAGTATTCAGTATCTCTAAGTGGTTTGACCTCCTTAGAGTCTACCTTTCAGGAATCTACTTTACAGAGATTACCTCTCAAGATTCTACCTTACTATAGTACACCTCTCAAGAATCTATTTGAACTTTCGAAGTACTTTTTCAAGATAATGGGATTGTGATAGGACTATTCCTTCTGATGTTCTAGAAATCTTTATTTCTAATATGACATCGGCTAATCCCCTATCTTTCATGTCAAAGTTCTTCTTTAACATGTCTTTGGTATTCATGATCAATTCATGACTACCATTATTAGCATGTTATCCACGTAAGGACAGACTGTTAACAAATGATTCAGATGTTCCTTTAATGTAGACACATTTGTCACATTCATTAATCTTGAATCCATTTGATAACATAGTTCTATCGAACTTCTTATGCCACTGTTTAGTTGCTTGTTTTAGTCCATATAAATACACAAGTAGATCCAACACGGTTGTGCGACATAGAACGCTCTGTTGTGTCAATGGGATAATCTTGCATAAATCATCATGTCCTTTTGACAACTAGCCTGGCTTTATACTTTTCAACAGATCCATCGGCTTTATATTTTCTTTTAAGAATCCATTTGCAACCTAATGGTTTGCAACTTGGAGGGAGATCTACCAATTCCCAAGTATTTATTAAGCATTATGGATTTTATCTCACTGTTAATAGCTTCTTTTCAGATTGAACTATCCGGACCAGATAACGCTTCCATAATAGTTGCTGGTTCGTTTTCCAACATAAATGATAGAAAATCAGGACCAAAAGACTTTTCCACTCTTGTCCTTTTACTACGTCTAGGTCCTATCATTTCAAGGAAGTATATTCTTAAAGAATATAACGGGTCTTGCTTAAGTATTACTACTTTTAGCCGAATACCCCCACGCTTAGGTATTTATAAAACGACTTACGAATATTTCAAATTCGTTAGGAGTTTTTATCATCAAATAACTTTCAAATATATGATGATCCATTCTTTTAACATGCTAACAGTTTAACAAGTTTACATAATACTAGAAGTTCATATCAATAGAACTTATGTATTTAGCTTGTACCCCCACGCTTGAGGTGTACCTCCACATATCAAATATTTTATGAATATCCTAATTCATATTTAATATTTTCCTTTATGTGGAGTCATTTAAATGTAATAACCATGTTATCTCCTGACAACATAGTCATAACTATGTTCAAGTGAGGTCTCTTCAACCTTGGTCTCTTCAACCTTGGTCTCTTCAATCCTTTGGTTTCGAAGAATACCGCATTGCTAATGGAAACGTAATCCATGGTTTTGGGTCCTATCTAGACCTCTTTAGGTTTAGATATTTCTACCTTTGCTAGGTATACCCACATAAGACGGAACTTATCAATAAGGAGTTCACCATCTCCTTAAAAGTTCTATCTTTCCTTTTTTTTTTTTTCTGTGATTCAATTGATTTGAGTGTATAAGAAGCATTCGTTTGATAAATAAGTGTCAGCGTCCCAACAATTATTTTTAAACGGTACTTCATACTAACCACCTCTATCACTACGAAATTCTTAATTGTTAATTAAGATGAATCACAAACCTTATTGTTTACTTAAAACTTTAAGGTTTTACTTTTTCTTTTCCAAAAAATGAACTTTGCATTATCAAATGCAATTATTAATAGAAGTAATGAACTATCTATTTACTATCTCTGGTTTGAACAGATTTCTACAAAAGAAATCACAATTGATTTGCGAATCAAACTTCATCTTAGGTAGTAATTTTAAATTAACTCGTCGACTTAGTAAATTTAAATTTACACGACCTAATTGAACACGCCATAACAATTGAAACACTTCAAACCAAGTAAATAAAATTTGAAATTTTATTCTTCGCACTTAGGCGGATAAAACATTTACAATTCAAGTTAAGGAGTCCTTCAACAAGGTACCCTTTACTAACACAATAACCACATTTGGTCAATTCAAGCTTATGCCCCTAGGCTAAGTTGATCAAAGTCCAATGGAACATATCGATCTTCAGTCACATTGGCTTGAAGAGGGTTTCCATCTTGGTTGTTGATTCTAGGATGTCGACATTCCCTAGCCATATGCCCGGGTTTGCCGCAATAAAAACAACTACCTTTGACCTTCTTGGCGGTCCTCTTCACTTTCCCGGTGTTCTTTCTCTTGTTTCCGGTACTTGTTTCTACCAAGTTCACTTGCGGTCTTTTAGTCACAATACACATAGTATTGTGCATCTCGAGAAAATCCCAAAGTTCTCTCGCGATCTTTATGCCACGACACACCTTGTATTGTGCATAATCCAAGCCATTAAGAATATAGTTGCGACACAAGAAATCGCTGTGATTCCATGTATCCAAGTCATTCTTTGCTTTGGATTCATCCTCGTCGGATATCAATGGTGGATATTCCCGAAGAAATCGCACCAATTTTAATGTTGTCAAATAGATCAACATTTTATGTTGCCACCTCTTAAAGTCCATTCCGGTAAGAATACCCGGTCTTTCCGCATGTACGAACACATGATACGGAGGGAGAGCATTATGAGGTGCAACCCTTGAGGTTGTACCTGAGTCACGTGAAGGAGGTTTCTTACCATGAACCAAGTGATGCGGTGTAGGAGCGGGTGCAACATTGTTGAACGTAGCTTCACCTTGAGTTGGAGGCGTTACATTCCCTTGACTGTATACGGTGGTATCTTTCTCATTTGCCATCTCTTGAAGGTCTTGAAGAAGCGTCAATGACTTCTTACGATTGTTGGACTTTTATAGTTAATAGCCTACTATAAAAGTCCAACAGATTTCCAACTTACCAAAAAAAAAGTACATAATAATAATAATAATAATAATAATAATAATAATTGAACATACCAAAAGTGTCGAGTTGGGCCAAGCGGGTAAAGCCCAATCACAGACAGCATTGACTCTCACATCCTCAATGAGGATGGCCCAACCAAAACAGGGCCCAAAGCCCATCTCAAGGATCAGTCGACTAAGCCCATGGTCCGGCCCACCAGGCCCCGACTTAACTTAGTCCGACCTCAGAATCCGTATTACAACTCGGGTACGAACCATGCTCTACCTGACAGTCAGGTCGACCATTCCTCGGATGGTGACCTCGACCTAAACAACAAGTGACGACTTGATACTTGCCGGCGTATTTGGTTGAACTATTCTCATAACCACATCCCTACAAATCAGGGGCCGTTATAGACACGTTCCCATTACCAATAACCGCCGCTACAATCACGGAGCACATGTCGCCTCCCCAAAAATACATCACTCTTGCCTATAAATACTTCATCACTACCAAACGGTGAAAGGTAACTGCCATTTTGTATTCTGAGTTCATTATTCAATACATTTTGAGCTTTATACAACCGTTATCTTACTCTCACGCCCGAGCGTCTTCGCCGGAGACACATCCGGCTAGTCGTGGGTTACATTTCGAGTCAAGAAGCCAGGTGATCGGTCTGCCACGTGGAGGAAGATTGATAAGCACATTTCTGCGACATCGGTTTGGTTCCATTGCAGGAAACGTGCTTTAAACTTGACCTTGAAAACTCCATCAACCTGCAGCAACAATGGTGACTTCGAAGGACATGTATCCAGAGGCTTCACTTGGGCATGGACGAAGTAAACAACAACAACATGAACGCAAATGCGAAAACTTGAACTTGCCTCCTCCCCCCCACCAAATCGTCATCATGGTAGGGCCACACGCTCTACTAGCGTGGGCGATGGCGGGGATTGCTCGACACGAGGAGAGGAAAAGACATATGGATGGACAAGGAGTTCCACCTCCTCCAGAAACGCCCAAGTGCTCGAGAATGTGGGAAACGGCGGGTCCCTCCACCAATCCCATGAGCAAGAAGGAGATGATGTTGGAGCGAGCTCGGATTAAGGCCGACTTGATAGCCATGGAGGAGCGAAACGAGCCGACATACGCTACGAGAGAGTGGCACCTACTCGGGTTTCTAATGGGCAACGGAGCCGGGAGTGCTAGGCCAAATGAAGGTGTGGGCGAGAATGGCGAGGACGGGATGGTACGTCGAGCTCCTACTATAGTTCATGTGCCGAGTAACGATTTAAGGGCTAGCCTCAACGAAACGAGAGAGCGGAAGCTCAATCGATTTGAGGACTCGGTTAACGGCCAACGAAACAGGCATGTCTCTCCAGCGCGAACGCGAGAGATCGGGATCCCATAGAGACGGGAATGGGCATAGGTCGCACTGTGAGAGGGGAAAGGCGCGGTCGCCACATGGAGATCACGGGCGCAGGTCGCCATCTGGCTGCGAGAGGCGCGAGTCGCCTCAAAGAAGTAATGAGACATAGATCTCCAATAAGATCGAAAGGACCAATTCTCATAGGGACAAAAGGAGTAGGCGGTGACTCCCCCGAAGTGAGGGCCGAGAGGTCCAATCTTGCTCCCCCTCCGGGAGATGAGAGACCCGTGCCGAGAGAATGGTTGTTGATGAAGAAGAAATTTGAGCAATGGGAGGAGGAGAAGAAGAAGGATGTTGGAAAGGTCGAACGAATTGATTTTGCTCTTCGACCTTTATCCAAGGAAATCGAGAGATAGTCGACCTCCTCCTACTTTCGGGTTGCCTCTTACGGAGAAGTACTGGTCGACAAATGCCGGGAGCCACATAGCACATCTGGAAGCCACTATGTGTTTTGTCGCCAATGAGGATGACAACATGTGCAAAGCTCTCCTAAGCACACTTACCTGGGGCAAAACCTTAACTTGGTTCAATGGTTTGGGCTGCCGGGTAGTATCACCACTTGGGCATGCTTTAACAAAATTCTTAGACCGCTTCTCATTGTAGGAGCTCGAAAGATAACCGTCAGCGATCTGAATAACTTGGTGCGGGGTAAGAATGAAAGCTCGATGAGCTATTTCACCAAGTTCAAAGAGATGGTTGATAAGATAGAGGAAGACCTCACAGACAGGGAGGTAATCAATTGCTTCCGAAGTGGTATTTCCTCGGAAGACATGGACTACGAGCTCACAGTCCGAACGGTCACAACTCGACGGGGAGTTGTTTGAAAAGGTGTATAATGTCGCTCTGGTGAAGGAAAGAAAAGAAAAGAAGAAGGGAAAGAGCCCCAAGGTTGAAGTCACTGATGATAAAAAGGACTCCAACAAGAACGGGGGGAACAATAAAAATGGAAAGAACAGAACTAGGGCGACAGAGAAGGTGCCCGAAGCTTTCACTCCCCTCACGGTGAGTCGAGGCGAGATTTTGAATGCTGTCGAAGCGGCTCCTCCGGTCCCAATGAATCCGAGCAACAAGTTTAGGAGGGACAACGGCAAATGCTGCGACTACCACAAAGACACCGGTCATCTCACGAGAGGATTGCTTGGGATTAAAGCGTATCATCCGGAGAATGGTCGACCGGGGAGACTCGAAGCTTATGTGAAGAGACCTCAAGGCTGGGGAGGTGAGCGGCCGACGGAGTGGGCAACAAGGACCTAGGCAACCTAGGCGGAACACAGGGGTCATCACCGAACAAGCGAGCAACACGGCCATCAAGCATAAGATATTCCGGCCTCAATAAGGCCCCACATGTGCCTCCAAGGAGAGAAGTAAGAGATGAGGCGATCGGCTTCTACCCCCACGAATTGGCAACTAATATGGCGGCTAGGGAGCAAGTTCTCGTCATCCCGAGTCTCATTGATGGATGTACGACGAGCGAGACTCTTAGTCGACACGGGGGCTGCAAGGATATTTTTGTTTACAAAACTTTCAAGGAAATGGGTCTTAATGATGAACAGTTGGAGAGATATGATGGCGAGGTTGGAGGGCTTCACCAACCACCGAGTTGATGCTAAAGGCCGAGATAGTGCTCGACGTCGACCTAGGCCAGCACCCCCTCGGGATTGTCTCGAAGGTACAATTTATCGTAATTGATGTAAATAGTGACTATGCCACCATACTTGGAATTCTGGACAGTCGCTCTTGGAATGGTAGCATCAATTCCTCACCGGCCAGTAAAGTTCCCCACACTGCCGGAGTGGGTTGCGTACAAGGCACGGCTCGTGCTTATCTGGATCATGTTCTAAGAGAAAGAAAGAAAAGGGAGCTAGAGATTGAGGCTGGCGATGGTTACTGAAGGGCCGCCTCGGGCCACCAAAACTACCCGATCGTCAACAATCACCGACGTGGTAGAGTCGACCTATCGCTCAAATGACGAGGTCATGCTTGAGTCGACACGTCACTCTAACACCACTAAGGTCGATTCAGATGTAGTTATGGTCGATCAAGTCGTCATAGGAGACCTATGCCTCCGGATAGACAATAACTCGGGGGCCCCTACCAGCAAGGTTGCGGACAAGCTTGATGATATGATAGGCGAGGAGGCTCCACACTTGGGAGGCGAGGAAAGACAAAAGGTCGGGAAATCATAGTGGAGACTCTACAATTCGAGAGATGGACCGAGCTAGAAGGCTGTGGATGAGCTAGAGTCGGTAATCACCAACCCTTCTTACCCCGACCAAAAAATCCAGATTGGGAAGCGGCTATCGGTTGAGGAGCGAGCGAAATCATCGAGCTACTCAAAGAAAGTAATGATGTCTTTGCATGGAGGGTAGAAGACATGAGGGGAATCAAGGAGGAGGTCGGCGTTCACGGGCGGAAGTCAACCCGACCATAAAGCCTAGACCCCAAAAGTTGAGAAGTTTTGCTCGCGACAAGGAAGAGGCTATCAAAGCAGAGGTACAAAAACTTTTGAGTGCAGGTATAATCAAAGAGGCCACTCACACAACGTGGTTGGCCAACGTGGTCATGGTGAAGAAATCGAATGGCAAGTGGCGGATGTGTGTCGACTTCACTACTCTCAATCTAGCTTGCCCAAAGGATAGCTATCCTCTTCCTAGAATTGACAAGCTTGTTGATTCCATTGCTGGTCACTCTACTCTCAGTTTCCTGGATGCTTACTCGGGATACCACCAGATAAAGATGCACGAGGATGACATAGTGAAAACGGCATTTCAGGCAGCTGGAGGCATCTACTGCTACAATATGATGCCTTTTGGATTGAAGAATGCAGGAGCGACCTATCAAAGGATGGTGAACAAAGTCTTTGCCTCTCAAATTGGCCGAAACATGGAGGCCTATGTCGACGATATGGTCATCAAAACAAAGACTGGACGTCACGTGGTCGACCTAAAGGAAACGTTCGCCAATTTGAGGGCAAACGACATGAAGCTTAACCCCAGTAAGTGTGTATTTGGAGTAATTTCTTTGGAAAGTTCCTTGGATTTATGGTATCTCGAAAGAGGCATAGAAGCTAATCCGAGAAAAATCAAGGCTTTAGTCGACATGCGGGCTCCCACCACTATCAAAGAGATGCGGCGACTTAATGGAAGGGTAGCGGCTCTTGGTCGCTTCATATCAAAGTCGGCGAAAGGTCTCTCCCATTCTTGAAAGCATTGAGGGGACGAAAAGTTTTGAATGGACGACCGAATGTCATTCGTCGTTCCAACGGCTAAAGAATTACCTAGCTACTCCTCCCCTGTTAAGTAGCCCGACCACTTTGGAGAGACTTTGTTTGTATATCTATACGTGGGAGACAAGTCGGTTGCGGCGGTGTTGATTAGAGAGGATGAGGGCTTGAAGCACATGTACTATATCGTAGCTTTATCGGATGTGGAAAGTAGGTATTACAACGGCGAGAAGGTCGCCATGCTCTAGTCGTGGCTTGAGGAAGGCTGCGAGCTTATTTTCTAGCTCATCCAATCGTGGTTCATACTAATGCACCTTTGAGAAAGATATTGCACAAGCTCCGAGAGTTCGGGTCGATTGCTCAATTGGTCGATTGCCCTCATTGAATTTGACATTGACTATCGACCTCGAAAGGCGTTGAAGGCTCAAGCTCTAGCTAACTTCTTGAGTCGAGCTTACGTTCACCAAAGAAGACCACGAGCAACGAGTTCCTAAAGAAAAAGCTAAGGGGAAAGAACCGAGTCCCAGGTCGTCATTAGCCTACCCGACGATTGTTGGAAGGTCTATTCGACGGGTCGGCGACCAAGAATAGCGTGGAGGCTGGAATAGTGTTGATTGAGCCGGCGGGACCGTGTATGAGGAATCACTAAGGTTCAAGTTTGATGCTTCCAATAACCGGGTGAATACGAGGCCTTGATTGCGGCTATTGAGTACGCCAAGTGCTTGAGCAACTAAGATCATGGCTTACTTGTGACTCACAATTGATAGTCAACCGAGGTCGAGGCGAGTACGAAGTGCTTAGTTCTACTCTCATCAAATACTTGCGACCTGGTGAAGGAGCTAATAAAGGACTTAGAATTCAGGAGATTCAAAGGATTGGAAGAGAAGATAACGAGTGGGTGATCTCCTTTCGAAACTTGCTACTTCGGATGAACCACATGACGAGCCCTATCTCCTTCCTCGAAAATCCGGCTTATGAGAGGGTAAAAATTCATTGCATAGATGATCCCTCAAGAAATTGGACTCGGGAGAAGTGTTGGATCGAGGAAATGAAAGCATACCTAGAAAATGGAGAGGCTGCCGGATGACGAGAAGAAGGCTCGAGCTATCAAAAAGAAAGCTCCAAGGTATGTCATTCAAGGAGCGACCTGTTCGAAGATCTTATACTCGGCCATTGCTAAAGTGCATCCATCCCCAAGAGGTCGCCCTATTGATACACGAGGTGCATAGTGGAATTTGTGGTGGACACCTGGGGCCGGGACTCTTGGCGACAAGTTAATCACATTGGGATACTGCGGCCACACATGAGAGGCGACAATCACAACTTTGTTCGGCAATGTGATCAATGCCAAAGGTTTGCCAACCTTCCCCGTGTGCCTCTGACAGAAGCGGACTCTGTGATCGCGGCTTGGCCATTTGACATGTGGGCGTCGACTGATTGGACCCTTCCCTCCCCAAGGAAGCTGCAAGTATGTGATAGTGGCCATAGATTACTTCACCAAATGGGTTGAGGCCAAACCACTAGCTCGCATCACGAGAGGAGAATGCTATCAACTTCATACACGACTTTATTTGGTGTCGGTTTGGTTTTCCTCGAGCTATAGTGTCGACGACAATGGGTTACAGATTCTCCCGAGACTTTCGAAGCGAGAGATGAAGCGAGTGGGAATCAAACATTGGAAATCTTCTGTCGCCTATCCTCAAGGAAATGGGCAAGGCGAAGCGGCAAATAAACTTGTTCTATCTTCGCTCAAGAGGCTGGGCTCGTAGGTCGACGAAACAATTGGTTGGACGAACTCCCCCTTGCTCTTTGGGCGGTTCGTACAACCACTCGGGGGCCTACGGGAAACCCCTTTTGCTCTCACATATGGGTCGAGGCTATGGCACCTGTGAGCTCAGATTCCCTACGGCTAGAGTGACCTTCTTTGATCAAGAGCAGAATGACACCAACAGGTTGATCGACTTGGATCTGATCGACGAAAAGCGAGAAACAGCCTACCTCCGAATGGTCAATTACAAGCAGCGGACTAAAAGTTATCACGACAAGAAGGTCAAGGCAAGGTCTTTCCAAGTTGGAGATTACGTATTGAGAAAGATTGAGGCAACGGGCAGAAGGACCCAGCAGAATAAACTATCTCCTAATTGGGAAGGTCCATATGTGGTTACTCGAGTCGTCAAGGAAGGGACCTACATGATAGCTCATCCTGGAGGTGACGAATTGAAACATCCTTGGCATGCTACTCACCTCATCAAATACTACTTCTAGTTTTCAGTTTCAAAGTCCAAGCTTGTGTTAAGTTCTAGTTTCAAGTTGATGTAAGCATATTTCCTACTTCAATAAAAAGTGCAGTTCATTCCATCAAGCATAGTGTTATACTAACCCCAACAAGCTCGACTCTTAGTCAGCTTCGTTTTAACAAGCTCGATTCTTAATCAGCTTTGTTCTTTTAACAAGTCCGACTCTTAGTCGACTTCGTTCTAACAAACTCGACTCTTAGTCAGTTTGTTCTAATTAGCTCGATTATTAATCAGCTTCGTTCAATTAACAAGTCCGACTCTTAGTCGACTTCGTTTTAACAAACTCGACTCCTAGTCAGTTTGTTTTAATTAGCTCGATTCTTAATCAGCTTTATTCATTTAACAGGTCCGACTCTTAGTCGACTCCATTTTAACTAACTCGATTCTTAATCAGTCTGTTCTAATTAACTTGACCCCAGGTCAGTTTCAATGGTATGAGCAGGTTCGACTCATGGTCAATCTCGTTCACAAGAAAGTTAACCAAGTCCGAGGTCGACTAAACCAACAAGGTCAAGTCGCCTCTAGGCCCAAGTCGACTCATTCATCTAATCAACATTTAGCTCGACTTACAATATGAAATGGAAAACATACAACATTCATGAATCAAAAGTCAGCTAAGATTGGATGTAATAAGTCTCCCAAAAGCGGGCCAAGACTTAAGAAAAATAAACTTACAAAAGTATTCTGCCTCCCAATAAATAGGGCCAAGGCATCCAAATAAATTTCAAAAATCAAAAAGCAAAAATGTTATGGGGCTTGTTGCATTACATGGAGTTTTTCTAAAAATCAAATAGCTTGATCGAGGCAACATTGAGGTCGTCGGTAGCAACCCGATCTTCGTTCATGGGTTCAGTTTGTTGAGGGCTCAAAGGCTTACCCGACTCCGAGAAGACCTGATGGTCGAACTCACCCTCCTCCTCCATATCCTCCTGCTCATCCATGTCAGCAAGCTCTTGTAAAGCTACGTCAGGTCACAGGGGCCAACTGGAGCTACCCAAGGCTCACAATGCTCCTCTTTATCTTCTCGGGCAATATGGGCTAGGTCATCCTCATTATAAGGCACCAATGAATGGCCCCCTCTAGCTGCCATGTCATATTGAGGAGCATATGCCCATTGAGCGAGCTGGTCCAAGGAAACTCCTGAATCAGGGTCGACTAAGGCTCGACGAGCCATGTGACGTTTGCCCAGTTCCAGGAATCCCCTAGCTTTGGCAATGATAGAATCGAAGTATTCATCTCCCTCTTTAAACTGATCAACAGCTTTCTTACCGGCGGCCTTGAGATCCTCCTTCCATATAGCTCTAGCGACATTGTGCTCCTCGTTCGGCTTGGTCAAAAGGAGTCTCTCTCTTGAAGGATCTCGAGAAAACAGTGGCCGGCTCCTTCTTGGCCTTATCAAGCTCCAAACGATCGGCATCTCTCTCTTTAGTCAATTCATCAACCCGTGCATTGGAGGCCTTCGAGATCCTCTAAGGCTTTATCCTTCTCCGCCTTTGTATCGGTCTGCGAAGCTTGAGGACATCATAGGAGGCGTCCGGATCGTTGTGTGCCTCCTTGAGATCGTTGAAAGCACGGGTCTTCTTGGACAAGTCTTTGGGCGGCCTCGCCTCTCCCCTTTCAATGGAGGCCCTCCAAGAGCTTTTGGCTGCTCGATCATGGTAAGATTACGCATTCCAAAGAAAACAAAGAAGTGTTAGCTCGAGACTTCGGTTGGTCGAGTAAAAGAATAAGCGACTAAAATGAAAATGGAAGTAAAGAATTACCTCGCAATGAGCAAGTCCGGATCGGCGAGAACTCCTCGGGCGTTATGCCCTTGTCGGCAAATTGAGCTAGCGAGGCTCACATCCCACGGCTCTCCTCACAATGACTTAACCCGAGTTCGCCATTTGGATAGGAAGCGACTCGTATGCGGATTAATTCCCTCTAAAGAAGGGACATCACTCAATCTCCGCATCATCTCTTCAACAGATTCTTGGTTGGGATGAGAGGAAGGTGGAGGAGATGGAAGAGTTTGGCTAGAGGAAACGTCCTTACCCTTTCCAGATCTCAGCCTCTTCCTTGTGTTCAGAGCTTGATCATCAACCTCCTCCATGACATCATCATCAATCTCTACCACATTCAAAGGGCTGGATCCCGCTATATTAGCTCCAGAGGTATCCATGTTGACATCCTGAATTGGGTCGGAGCTCGGGGTTGCCTTCACCGACTTGGATGACTCGGCACCTCCATCTGCAGCACTCACGGATTGGGTACCACTCAGCAATGGATCTTCTTCTTCTACCCCTTCCATTGGCACCATCCCTATGTTGTCTTTGGCGAGCAGGCTGGTTCTTATCGTGGCTTCCCTCTGCCTGTGAGCTCGAGCATTGGCTTTTCCGTGGTCTTTCTTTGATTTCTTCCTATCTGCCACCACCAGTATGCGGCCCATATTAGCCTCTTGCTCAGGAGTCAGGACTGCAACAAAGATTCAAGTGGACAAGTGTTAAATCGACATACGAGTAAAAGTTCTATGTACGAGCTAAAAGTTCAATGTACGAACTAAAAGTTATACATACGAGCAAAAAGTTCTATATACGAGCAAAAAATTCTATGTGTGAACCCAGTATGACCGACTCGATTATCCTATGAGCGAGTTAATTATAGACGAGCTAATCATTCTACATATGAAACTCTATGCATGGGCTAGCTATGTACGAAAGTCAAGTTCAACCTATAACTGACTCACCCAAGACAAATGTTACATACAAGCAAATTATATATACTTACAAGTATCTCTATAGAGGACGAGTAAAGAGAAGGGCTGAATAAAGAAATCTTACCACCAGCGTGCTCCCCGTTGGTTTTGCAGTAATCTTTGCTTTTCTTACAAAGTTGGCACACATCTCCAAACTTGCCCAAGTGATGAGTTATCCAGTCAGGGTATATTTGACCCCTCAGCACAGGAATAAGAGGCTCCACCACTCCATCTCCAGGCATCATTCCAGCCGCCATAAAGTTGTATTTAGTGGTGAGCAAACTCTCCCAGCTGATGGGCCTTTTCTCGACTAACCTACATAAGGTCTTGTACAAGCTAAGATGCCAAGACGGCTCCCAAAAATCTCCCTCATCTACGGCTTCAGTCTCATCATTGGGCAATGGAAATTCCCATCCTAACCTACTCTCTACCACTACCACGTGCGAGTTCCAACCACCGTGCTTATTGGGGAGGTTGGTAAAGAGTTTGGGAGATTTGGGTTTAGAAGAAGTACTAATACTCATATCCTCCCCACCGTATTTGATGGTGAAAAATTCCTTGAACACCCTCATGCAAGGTTCATACCCCAAAAACACACGCACACCATGGCAAAGCACACAAGGACCCTACTGAGGCATTGGCTCCGAGTTGAAGGGGAAGGGCATTGGCACACTCCAAAAATTCGTTTATGAATGGATCGAGGGCAACCTAAGACCAAGAACGAACCGACCATAGAAGAAGGCTACCTTAGTGGCATACGTGGTAAAGGGCGACCTGAATAGCTTCAAGAATTCCTTCGAGTATAAATAGTAACCCCGTAATCCTCCTTACTCACCCCACGTAAATCCCAAATCATACTATACCTAGAGGGCGAGGTTCTTGTTGCCTCGTAATGGCCACTTTGGGAACATAGCCCCTCTCATTCTTGCTGGCACCACATTGGACCCAAAGGCGTCGACGATTCGAGGACTGAAGAAGTTGAGGCGGCATTTCCTTCTTGAGTCGCCATATACGTACAAGCAAAAGAGGAAGCGGGGAGTCGTCCTATGATCAAGTTCGATCGACCTACCTAAGGACGACCTAGACTCCCGGAAAACCTATCCTATTTCTAAGAAAGGAGGGCTTTTGGACGTCCCTAACATAAAACAAGGTAATATGGTCAAGCAGTTCATGGAATAAATGAAAAGCGACAACGGTTGAGTCGTCAATCACCACATTTTCAATTTCTCCTACAATGGGCAGCCCTATCTCGGTGTAATTCAACCCCCAATTAGTCAAAATGGAGGCACACTCATCCAAGGACATCACTCTCCACTCACCGTTCACATTCTTACATGCCCTACGGTTAACGGTGCAGTGCCATACCAAGCTCTGGTTCACTACTAAAGGTCCTAGCCGTGGCGGAAATGAACACAAAGCACAAAATTAAAGCCCTAAAACAAAAATACAAGGGAAATACCTTAATTGATTGAAGAAAGAGAGTTTGTTCTTGGTAGAGAAATGAGTTTAAATCTTCTTTGCAATCCCTTGATTATCGCCGGAGAAGAAGGAAGTTTTAGACGGTAAAAGTTACGAACGAAGAATTTTTCGAGTATTTATATTTTCCTAAATTTGGAAAGGGAAAAGGAAAATCAAAATTAATTTTCCAAAATTAAAAGGCGAAGCGGTTTTCGAGAAGGAGTTCCAAACGTCGAGTAGCAATCATTACAAAAATCGGCGCTCCTTCATCTCCCACCGTTCATCGCCGACGATCGAGGATGTTGCCACGTCATCATGGTCGACCTACCTCGAAACGAGTATCGACCTGCGAGTAAAGCAATTTTCATCCAAGAAATCTTCTTAACTTCCAAGTCGACGAAGTCAACTCGAAAGTTGGGGGCCACTGAACATACCAAAAGTGCCGAGTTGGGCCAAGCAAGTAAAGCCCAATTACATCCAGCTTTGATTATCACATTCTCAATATGGCCCGGTCGGAGCAAGGCCCAAAGCCCATCTCAAGCGTCAGTCGACTAAGCCCACGGTCCGATCTAATAGGTCCTGACCTAACTTAGTCCGACCTCATGATCCAAATTACAATTCGGGTACGAACCATGCTCTACCCGACAGTCAGGTCGACCATTCCACGAGTGGCGACCTCGACCTAACTCAATAAGTGACGACTTAACACTTGCCGGCTTATTTGGTTGAACAATCCTCATAACCACTTCCCTATAAATCAGGGACCGTTATAAACATGTTCCCACGTCCAAGTAACTGCCACTATAATCTCGGAGGACATGTCGCCTCCCCAAAATACATCACTCTTGCCTATAAATACTTCATCACTACCAAACGGTGAAAGGTAACTGCCATTTTGTATTCTGAGTTCATTATTCAATACAATTTGAGCTTTATACAACGGTTATCTTACTCTCACGCCCGAGCGTCTTCGCCGGAGACACATCCGGCTAGTCGTGGGTTCTGTTTTCAGGTCAAGAAGCCAGGTGATCAGTCCTGCCACGTGGAGGAAGATTGATAAGCACATTTCCTGCAGCATCATTCACAATTAAATATAATATCTCATTTTTCAGTTATGAAGAGGAAAATCTCATTTCGCATTTGTTCCAATTGAGCAAATTTGAAAATATTCATTTCTCATTTTCTCATTTGATTAAAGCTGAAATATTCGGGCAAGGATTTGGGGTCAGAATGAAATATTTTTCAATTTACAATGTACAATGGTATTTTGCAAAAGAGAAGTATTAGTGTAGAAAAGGAAATGCTCTTAAAAATACACATTAATTATTTATTTATGTTGAGATAGAATATTAAATTATTGACTACCAGTAACATATAATTGTTGGAAATGGATAACGAAAAGTTAAGTTTAACTTAACGTTGATCTGGTTTCTAACGGAAGTTCATTATGTTTCATTATGTGTTAACGGAACTAGTTACAAATTGTATTCTACATTTGTTGTAGATTACTAAAATCATTGAATATCTCAAAACCATTTAGGGTGAATGAGAATTAATGACAAATATCTTTTGTAACTTAACAAAGTTGGTTAAAAGGGTCAATTTGATCGTTTGGATCAAATTGGGTTTGAACAGTGTTTTTGGGTGATGAGTTTTTGGCTCAAACTGATCAGAACGAGTGGGGACTCTGAGCACGAGTCGTGAGCACGAATGGACATTAATGGACCTTGGCTCTAAAGCGATCGAGCGAGTGGGACATCCAGGAACGAGTCGTGGTCACGACTCGTGCCAAGGGGCACGAGTCGTGCCCTCTGTGCTGTTTCGAAATGTTGCACCTTTTCATGGGAAAAGGCACAAAACCTTTTGACTCCCTTTAAATACTTCCCCCTCCGAATTTCAATTCACTCATACTGTATTTCTACCCTTCCTACCCTCTAGTAAGATAGATTATCATACCCAAATCATTGCATATTGTTGCATTCAATCCTTCAAAGTCCAAAATTCAAAACAAAGTGTTGTTCGTTAGAGTAATTGATTTGGAGTGCTCCTATCATTTACTTGTAAGTCGTTTTATCTTACTAGAAGATTGCCATATAAACCGTAAGCACCTGTGCGGGGCAATAACTTCTTACGGAGATTGTATTTAATACAAGACTCGACTTGTTTTATTGTTCTTTCAATCTCCGTTATCTTTTTCTGTTAAGTTTCTAGTTAAGTTCTTGAGAAGCCTACCAAAAGTCCAACAATCGTAAGAAGTTATTAACGCTTCTTCAAGATCATCAAGATGGCAAATGAGAAAGATTCCACCGAATCAAGTCAAGGAAATGTGACGCCTCCTTCGCAAGGTGATACTACATTCAACCATGTTGCTCCCGCTCCTACAACTCATCACCTCGGTCATGGTGAGAAACCTGCGAAATTCATTGGTGTGGATTTCAAGAGATGGCAACAGAAGATGCTCTTCTACTTGACCACCTTAAGCTTGCACCACTTCTTAAAGGAAGATCCTCCGGCGGTGGAAAATGGTGATCCCGATCCCCAAAGGCAAATGGCAAAGGAGGCTTGGGCTCACGGTAATTTTCTTTGTAAGAACTACATCTTAAATGGACTTGACGATGCACTATACAATGTGTATAGTACCGTCGAGTTAGCCAAGGCGTTGTGGGACACCTTGGAAAGGAAGTACAAGATCGAAGATGCCGGGTCAAAGAAATTTGTCGTCGGTAAGTATCTTGACTTTATGATGGTCGATTCCAAATCGGTAACAACTCAAGTAGATGAATTCCAAATCATTCTACATGGGCTAGATGCCGAGGGAATGATCATGAATGATCCATTTAAGGTGGCTTCTATCATTGAAAAGTTGCCTCCTTCATGGAAGGATTTCAAGAACTATCTCAAGCATAAACGCAAAGAGATGTCCTTGGAAGACATTGTTGTTCGTCTTCAAATTGAAGAGAACACTAGAATGAATGAGGCCAAAGTTGCTAAGGGCAAGATGGAGGCAAAAGTCAATCTCGCCGAGGCTAGCACAAGTGGCACAAAGAGAAAGCATTCCGAAAATGTCGGGAATGCTAAGAAAGGGAAGAAGAAGGGCTCTAAGAAGTTCAAAGGGTCTTGCTATAATTGTGGCAAACCGGGCCACTTGTCAAGGGATTGTCGTCTCCCGAAGAAAGAGGCGAATAATGTTGACCACATGGACCTAGACTTTGCGGCAATGATCTTTGAGGCCAACGTTGCAAATTTGGAGGAGAATCCTAAAGCTTGGTGGATAGATACCGGTGCTACCCGCCATATTTGTGGTAACAAGGAAAGTTTCTCCTCCTATACTCCCATCTCCGGAAGAAAGCTCTACATGGGAAATTCTGCGACCTCCGATGTTCAAGGCATTGGAAACGTGATTTTGAAGATGACTTCCGGAAAAGAAGTAACCTTGTTGGATGTGCTGCAATTCCCAGACATCCGTAAAAATTTGGTGTCCGGCGCTTTGCTTAGTAAGGCCGGTTTTAGACTAGTATTTGAATTCGACAAATTTGTACTAACCAAGAATGGTTTGTTTCTTGGAAAAGGTTACCTCGAGGAGGGCCTTTTTAAAATGAATGTAATGACTGCGATCCGCCAAAGTGCGATGAATAAAAATTGTGTTTCTTAC
Source organism: Adenophora triphylla var. japonica (assembly GCA_022495995.1). Taxonomy (NCBI): domain Eukaryota; kingdom Viridiplantae; phylum Streptophyta; class Magnoliopsida; order Asterales; family Campanulaceae; genus Adenophora; species Adenophora triphylla. The sequence continues at coordinate 168,322 of JAFEMH010003509.1, forward strand.
GTTTATTTGTCGGAAAGTTCTAATTTATGGCATGATAGATTAGGACATGTAAACCTCGACACTATTAGGAAATTAGCGAGACAAGATTTAATCCATATGACTAAATTCGACTCGACTAATAGGTGCGAAATTTGTGTTGAGGCAAAAATGACAAAGTCGCCATTTAATGCCATACAAAGAAACACAACTCCTCTCGAGTTAATTCACACCGACATATGTGATTTAAAACTTGCGCAAACTCGAGGAGGTAAAAAGTACTTCATTACATTTATAGATGATTGCACTAAGTACTGCTATGTTTATCTCTTAAGAAGTAAGGATGAAGCCTTAGGGGCTTTTGAGACTTATAAGAAAGAAGTTGAGAATCAACTTAACTTAAAGATTAAGAAAATTAGAAGCGATAGAGGTGGAGAATATGAAGCACCGTTTGAAGGACTATGTTAGGAATCCGGCATAATTCATCAAACAACTGCTCCATATACCCCTCAATCTAATGGAGTTGCTGAACGCAAAAACCGTACTCTCAAAGAAATGATGAATGCGCTTTTGATAAGTTCAGGCTTACCCGACAACTTGTGGGGGGAAGCAATACTCACTTCTAATTATGTTCTTAATAAAATACCTAAGAAAGGTATTGATAAAACGCCCTATGAATTATGACATAATCGTAGGCCATGTTTTAAATATCTTAAAGTGTGGGGGTGTTTGGCCAAGGTTGAAGTACCTAAGCCTAAACAAGTCAAGATTGGTCCAAAGACCATTGACTGTGTTTTTATTGGATATGCCAATAATAGTAGTGCCTATCGGTTTATAGTGCACAAATCGGACATTCATGATATGCATGTAGGAACTACTATAGAATCAAGGAATGCGGTATTTTTTGAAAACATTTTTTCGGTTAAGGACAGGAAAGATGTAGGTTCTAGTAAGAGAACATATGAGTCTACAACCGGTCCTTCTCAAATAGAAGATGAAGAACCGAGACGTAGCAAAAGGACAAGAGTGGAAAAGTCTTTTGGTCCTGATTTTCTATCTTACATGTTAGAAAATGAACCGGCAACTGTTAAAGAAGCGTTATCCGGTCCGGATAGTTTGTTCTGGAAAGAGTCTATTAACAGTGAAATAGAATCCATAATGCTCAATAATACTTGGGAACTAGTTGATCTCCCTCCAGGTTGCAAACCATTAGGTTGCAAATGGATCCTTAAACGGAAGTATAAGGCGGATGGATCAATCGAAAAGTACAAAGCTAGGCTGGTTGCCAAAGGCTTTAGACAGAAAGAGGGATATGATTTCTTCGATACATACTCCCCTGTCACAAGGATCACATCAATTCGTGTTCTCATAGCTATTGCAGCAGTGCATAATCTTGAGATACACCAAATGGATGTGAAGAGGCTTTCCTAAATGGAGAACTTGATGAAGAAATTTACATGGAACAACCCGAAGGGTTCGTGGTTCCTGGTAAAGAACGAAAGGTGTGTAAACTTGTAAAGTTCTTGTATGGACTAAAACAAGCACCTAAACAATGGCATGAGAAGTTCGATAGAACCATGTTATCGAATGGATTCAAGATTAATGAATGTGACAAATGTGTCTACATTAAAGGAACATCTGAATCATTCGTTATCGTTTGTCTTTATGTAGACGACATGCTCATAATGGGAAGTAATCGTGATTTAATCATGAATACCAAAGGCATGTTAAAGAAGAACTTTGACATGAAAGACATGGGATTAGCTGATGTAATATTAGGGATAAAGATCTCTAGAACATCTGAAGGATTAGTTCTTTCACAATCCCATTACCTAGAGAATGTTCTTCGGAAATTCAATGTCTTTGATGATCCTCCGGCTAAGACACCTGTAGACTTGGCTCTACATTTAGCCAAGAACAAAGGGAACCGGTTTCTCAACCGGAATATGCAAGAATAATTGGCGGTCTGATGTACTTAACGAATTGTACTCGTCCGGACATTGCATATTCGATAAGCAAGCTAAGTAGGTTCACAAGCAATCCTAGTATCGATCATTGGAAAGTACTAATGAGAGTACTAAGATATTTAAAGTATACATTAAACCAGCCCATGGGATACTTTACAATAAATATCCAGCAGTATTGGAAGGATACTGTGATGCCAATTGGATATCGGACACAAAAGACTCTAAGTCCACAAGTGGATATGTATTCACAATAGGTGGATGAGCAGTGTCATGGAAATCCTCCAAACAAACATGTATAGCCAGATCCACGATGGAATCTGAGTTTATAGCTTTGGATAAAACTGGGGAAGAAGCAGAATGGCTTAAGAACTTCCTGGAGGATATTCCTTGTTGGAACAAACATGTGCCTGCTGTACTAGTCCATTGTGATAGTCAATCAGCAATTGGAAGGGCACAAAATAGTATGTACAATGGTAAGTCTAGACATATTGATCGTAGACACAATACTGTTAGACAGTTGATCAAGAATGGCGTTATCACTATTGATTATGTGAAATCATGTGATAACCTTGCGGATCCATTTACCAAAGGTATAAATCGAGATCAACTGTATAAACTGTTAAGGGGAATGGGTAAACCCACAACAAAAGAACTTATAGCGGACACTCAACCTTGAGAAATGGAGATCCCAGGCCCTTGGTTCAATGAGACAACCAAGTTATAAGTTCTAGTAGAGTTACTTGGAAACAACAACTCGGTTTATTAACCTGGAGATGTTGAATACTCATTCCCAGAACATCCAAGTACAAGCACATGCAGCAGTGGTAAGGATAAGTTGAGAAAACTTTTAATGATTTCTATACCTACGGGTGGAGTAGCGCATGATACTCCTTATAGTGAGAATCACCTATATAAGCGAGAGGTAATCATGCCGCCTCTAAATGAACGCTTATGAATGAGATACGGTCCAGGGCCAAAATGGACAAAACGTGAGAACAACAATTGTTAGAACTGTTATTATGTGAGTATTATTGTCTTGGTATACATCCGAAGCGATCATTTGGTTCAAAGCGACTCGCTACCAAATGGCTAGTATATCCGATAATATTTCACTAGGGAAGATTCAAGGCCACAAGCTATCTATCCCGATGTAATAATAGTTCGCCGGAACTTTGGACGAAATTGCATACATGCATTAATTGTCATTCATGTGGGGGATTGTTGGAAATGGATAACGGAAAGTTAAGTTTAACTTAACGTTGATCTAGTTTCTAACGGAAGTTCGCTATGTGTTAACGGAACTAGTTACAAATTGTATTCTACATTTGTTGTAGATTACTAAAATCATTGAATATCTCAAAACCATTTAGGGTGAATGAGAATTAATGACAAATATCTTTTGTAACTTAACAAAGTTGGTTAAAAGGGTCAATTTGATCGTTTGGATCAAATTGGGTTTGAACAGTGTTTTTGGGTGATGAATTTTTGGCTCAAACTGATCAGAACGAGTGGGGACTCTGAGCACGAGTCGTGAGCACGAATGGACATTAATGGACCTTGGCTCTAAACTGATCAGAACGAGTGGGACATCCAGGAACGAGTCGTGCCCTCTGTGCTGTTTCGAAATGTTGCACCTTTTCATGGGAAAAGGCACAAAACCTTTTGACTCCCTTTAAATACTTCCCCCTCCGAATTTCAATTCACTCATACTGTATTTCTACCCTTCCTACCCTCTAGTAAGATAGATTATCATACCCAAATCATTGCATATTGTTGCATTCAATCCTTCAAAGTCTAAAATTCAAAACAAAGTGTTGTTCGTTAGAGTAATTGATTTGGAGTGCTCCTATCATTTACTTGTAAGTCGTTTTATCTTACTGGAAGATTGCCATATAAATCGTAAGCACCTGTGCGGGGCAATAACTTCTTACGGAGATTGTATTTAATACAAGACTCGACTTGTTTTATTGTTCTTTCAATTTCCGTTATTTTTTTCTGTTAAGTTTCTAGTTAAGTTCTTGAGAAGCCTACCAAAAGTCCAACAATAATTAACTCAGTCAATTATTAGCAAAGGTGTGACTAGACATGCTAAAAAATACCTGAGAATCGAAAGAATCGGCAGGTAAAATGGGGATCAAAATTTGCTAGAACCGGAATTGTGATAGAATCGAAAACCGTGAAAATCGTAATCGACAGTTCCACGGTTCGAATGCGGCTAGACATGCTAAAAAATACTGAATTTTAGTATTGTTAAATTTCTTTAAAATAAAATATGAACATTTATTTTGAGATGTAAAAATGAATCACACTCCGTATATTCTTGGACTAATTAATTTTATGTTTTGGATATTTCTCTTATATTTTAAAATTAATATTTAAGTCATCATTTGATTTGAAAGACGTTCTTCTAGATCGATGAAAAAGGTAATTAACACATTTTTTGCATGATTTAATTTTTCAAAGTGATCACTAAATCTTATCTTTACAATTGATAAAAAGTGAGCATGTTTTTTGTTTGGCATTATACATTGCTCAAATTATTTTATACTCTCTCCCGAAAAATTAGCCTTATTCATTGTATTTTAATGATCAACACAAATAAACTTTAATTATATAATAATTTGATCCCTAAACTTGACATTTTTTATTGATTTGGTCTCTCATGAATATTTTTTATTAGTTTGGTCCCTTATGTTGACAATTCTTGCCAATGTGCCCCCTATTTTCGTAAAATATTCAGAAATAAATATTTTCAACTTTTTGTGGTAACACGAAAAATTTTAATCAATAAATTTAGATTAATTTAAGCCAAAATCTTGCAAAAAATTAATTTTTTCGTAACATAAAAAAAAACTAATTTTAAAGTACTAAATCTAACTAATAAGAGTGATGAACTGTTCTGAAAATTAGTTTTTTTATAACAATTTTAAAAAAACTAGTTTTTCACAAGAGTTACTCTTAATTTAATAATTTTAATGATAATTTAAATTTTATTATTGATATATATATATACTATATAAATAATAATTTTTAAATGTTCATTAGGATAATTTGATTAAACTAAAATTATTATATAAAATATATTTGCGTTAATAGCAAAAAAAAAGAAAGTAAAAAAATTATTTGGGGCGGAGTAATTGTTGTTCACCTGCATGCATCAGAAACTGCAAATAGTTTACCACCTTATGAAAACTTTTAGAGAGAGTCTCCTGTGAGAATAACAAGACCCGTCTCATGGATGAGACGGGTCGAAATAACCCAAAGCCCAAACCCATGATCCAAAGCGATGAAATCAAAAGCAAAGGGTCGCGTACGATCATCCCACCATCTACATGTACCGCCTTACATGGAAATGGAAAATTACTATGAGTACTTTCTCTTTCTAGTTTTTTATTATTTCTTTTCTTTTTGCTTTTTTTTTATTATTTTTTTCTTTTTATTATTTTTTTTTATTATTTTTTTTTCTTTTTGCTTTTTTATTTTTTCTTTATGCTTTTTTTTATTATTTTTTTTTATTATGTACTAGGATTTGTTATTTTTTTAATTATTATTTTTTCTTTTTGCTTATTTTTTTTAGTTTTTATATTATTTTTTCGACTATTCAGTGGTTTAAAAAAAGTAATATTACTTATAGAAATACCAATTATTACTTAAACAAATGAGAAGTATTACTCAAAATTAAAACAGTTCCTAACATTATTATTAGTTAAAAAAAAAATAACACTATTACTTCACAAGTGTAGTACTATTACTTATAGCAATACCAACTATTACTTAAACAAATGAGAAGTATTACTCAAAATGAAAAAAGTTCCTAAAACTATTTTTAGTTAAAAAAAAAATAACACTATTACTTCACAAGTGTAGTACTATTACTTATAGCAATACCAACTATTACTTAAACAAATGAGAAGTATTACTTAAACAAATGAGAAGTATTACTTTATATGAATACAAATACAAACTATTACTTTATATGAATACAATTATTACATTATATTATAGTAACTATTACTTTTCACAAATACAAACTATTACTTTATATGAATACAATTATTACATTATGTTATAGTAACTATTACTTTTCATACAAATACAAACTATTACTTTATATGAATACAATTATTACATTATGTTATAGTAACTATTACTTTTTACAAACCGAAAAAAAAAACAAAATTTAAAAATTTAAAAAAAAATCACCATTACTTTTCTGTATATATGTATTACTTTATATGAATACAAACTATTACTTTATATGAATACAATTATTACATTATGTTATAGTAACTATTACTTTTCACAAATACAAACTATTACTTTATATGAATACAATTATTACATTATGTTATAGTAACTATTACTTTTCACAAATCTAAAAAAAAAAAACAAAATTTAAAAAAAAAAAAAAAATTTGGGCACAACACAACTATCTCACTACTCTCTCTCTCTCTCTAAGGCAGCCTCTCTCTCTCTCACTCTCTCTCTAAACGCCAATGGCGTTTACCTAGCTCCCTCTTTCTAAATCGCCAATGGCGTCCTCACCAACTCTCACTTCCTAATCATCTTCCTCTAGCTCCCCAAAAACCAACGACCTTCCTCACCAATTCTTCCCCAATCGATTCTCAACAGAGATCTCACCATGGCCGGCTCCCTAGATCGTCTTCCTCAAAGCTCTCCCTCTCTAATGGCATCCTAAGCACCCTCTCTCCCTCAATCACCAGCTGAATCGAAGTGAGGAATTGATTGAGATTGATAGGGAGGTTGCCGGAAAATAGGTTTTGGACAGGGGGTCTCGTCGTTCGGTTTGAAGAGAGGGAGCTCAGTTGTTGTTCGATTGAAGAGGGAATTGGGTGCGGTTTTGGTTTGGGTGAGGTCGCCGATTGATTGGGGGTGTGAGGGAGAGGTTTAATGGTGGGTTTGGCCGGAGAAGAGATTGGGGAGGGGATCCTGTTATTGCGTTGCGTATAGAGAGAGACGGTTATTGCGTATAGAGAGAGAGACGGGTATTCTTGGGGCGAGTTGGGGCGGGTTATGGTCATGGATCCGACCCGTCTCATGGATGAGACGGGTAGTGATGTTCTCACATGAGTTTTTGTCAAACTTTTATACATAATCTATTACTAATCGATGCATTTACCTTACTGAAAGTTTCGTGTAGCTAGGAAACTTGGATCACGCAATAGGCAAAGGATGTGAGTACAGATGTGTCTCACAACTGTCCACACATCCACAGATAATGCAGCGGAATAAAACAATTAAATGTAAATAAAATGCAATAACTCAAGAGTTATATACGCTTACTGATCTGTGTGATCAGCAAACTAAGCTTACGCCCAAAAACCTTTCACTATAAAAACTTTTGTTTCTTACAAAAACAAATAAGTGAAAAACTAAAATATGAAAATACTAAACAAGTTCTAATCACCTTCTATGATATGAACAACTCCCCTTTCCCAAGTAGGACTTATTCAATCAGAAGTAAAACAAGAGAACTTTATGAAAACCTAGATGTGAGTTACGGATGTAAGCTCACAACCTAAACACAACTCAATCGAATGCTATGAAGTATGTATGTTTTTCTCTCTAAAACCGTAGCTTCTCTTTGTGCTGAATGCCTTGTATTTATAATGCACCTTTTGGAGAAGATCTTCATGCAATCGACTTCTTCCATTGTGAGATTCCTTTTCCTATATGAAAACATATAACACACTCACAAGGAAATCAAATATTAGTAGGTTAGTCCTAATATAAAACTATGTACATAAATAAAAGATATTTACATAATTACAATCTCTTAATAAAAGTAAGATACTTATAAATCTCCATGAAAGTCTCAAAATCTTCTTACCATAATAGAAGACAAATTAAATAAGGAAACATAAATATGTTCCCAAAAACTCACGTTTTCAATCTCCCCCTATTTTGGACTTTCTGGTCAAAACCAAAGATTTATAACAAACATAATATTATGACCACAGAATATAGAAAGAGCATGACTCCCCCTGAATGGATGTGTGTCCAGATGTGTATACACATCCACACATAAAAGCGCAAAACGAGAATTAGAACAGAATACTAGCAGTTCATTAAGCAAAAGCAAAAACCATTCAGCCATGTCCTACTTAAAGCTATTACAAACCATTGTTTTAAAAACTAACAAACTAAAACAGAAAATTAAAATTGTCTTTAAAAACCATCAATTCAAAAAAAACTTTTCTCCCCCTAAGTTAAAGTTCCCAGCCCCTCCAACTAGTAGCAGACACGTTAGTGTTCCAAACTTTATCTCCTCCAAAAGCGGCGGCATCGGCATCTCCCCTTTTTGAGCGAGAAAGTGAAGCATGCCATTTGAGAAGATTATCCTTAAGTGCTTTAAGGTTGTTGGCATGGGCGGTGGAGGCTTGAGCTTGAGCTTCGACCGGCAATCTCGGCATCTAAATCCTTCATATGAACATCAAATGGAGCTACAGTGTGGGTTCGAGATGTATCCACATCTGGCATAGTAATTTCAGGAGAGGTACCCACAGGGAGATCAACATGCCTTTGCTTAGGGTCTAACAGAGTTTTGGATTCCTTAAATAAGGCAAAATTATCAACTCTTTCTTCTCCTTTTTCAGCCTTTACCCCATTGGCAATGAGAATTTGGGATATCAAGGAAGGGTAAGGTAAAGACTATTTCTTGGATGGAGACTCTCCATAATCACAAATTTTCCTAAAGATAAATTCCCCAAAATTAATGTGCCTCTTAATTCCCAATCTATACAGAAGATCAGCTTGCACCCTAGTGACAGAGGTTTTGTTATTTGAGGGGCAAAGATTGGCAACTAAAATAGTGTGGAGAAAACAGTAGAGGGAGGATAAAGAGCCACTCCCTAAATCTTTAGGCTTTACTGGCCAAGAGGTTACCTTGCCATGGGTAATTGCAGACACAAGATCATCATCCTCAATAGAAACCACATCATCCAAATGATCATACAACCCAAGAAAATCATTGATGATAGAAGGGGTAAAAGGAACAAATACTCCTCTAACATAAACACCAGGAGAATGAGGATAAGTTTTATCTAATCCCTTAGGCGATTTGCATAGAACTCATAAACCAATTTGGGGTAGAAGGGAAGGGGATGGTCCACGATCAAGAATAATCCTCTTTCCTCAAAAAATTGTCCATACCAAGTTTAGCAAAAGTCTCCTATCCCTTTTCATCTCAACAACAAAGGCTTTAGAGGAAATTAAAGTAAACCTATCAGCTGACCTTTTGGATAAAAACTTTTTGGAAAAGGGTTTGGGGGTAGAGACCGAGAAACGAGAAGATGACATACCCTGTTCGGCTTTCTTTCGAGTAGATGTGCGTCTAGATGTGGGCACATCCTTAGACACATCCTTCACAGGAATGGAACAATAATGGGTTCAACCTCGGTGTCATCGGCATCGGTGGAATCAATTTCTTGGTCTTCTTTTTCCTGATCAAGTTCTTCTCTTCCTAGCTTGTAGTTCTCATCGAGGCGGTATCATCATCATCGAACTTGAGTCGGTTTCATCATCAAAAGGCTCTAAGTCGATTGCGGCCATCTTTTTCTTACCCTTTAAATCCATTAAAATTTTAGCTAAGGGCTCTTCATCACTAAAGGATATAAAGTCCTCAACGGGACTAGACACCAAGGGCACGAGGGCTCAACAACAGGAGCGAGACAAATTATCCTTAGAAGGTGAAACAATAGTGGGGATAATGGGATCGAGATGAGATTATGGGAGAAATAGGAGCAATTGGCTCAACGGACTCTGCGTAGGAACGGTCTCAACGGGGATCGAAAGGTTCAACATGGGGAGTATCAACGGAGGATAAGCGATTCAACAAGGGGAACAACCACGAAGGGGTAATAGCGGGACTACTAACGAGAGGAAGGGGAATAGACGATTTAGCCCTAGTCTGACAAGAGGAATTATTACCTCATCTTCTTCTTCTTCTTCAAGAACAATAGCAGTTGAAGATTTCCCGCCGGGCTTCTTTAGGTTCTTGGCTTTGTCGGACTACGACGGCTTGCGAACCCTACCGAGATCGACGAAGAGCACGGCGGGGACCGGAGTTGTAGCGAGACTTTGGGGGTTTTACTTGAGACAACTTCCTCTTCTTAGTTGAAGAAGGTTCCTCGGCCAATGGCGACATCCGATGGTGGGATCACCGGAGAGGATGGAGTTTTAGGGTTTTCATCGGTTGAAACAGCTACAGGTTCCAATGACGGAGATTTGGGAGAAGAAGCTTCCATTGTTGGATCGAGACGAGGGTGATGGAGAGGAGAAATCCGCAAGAAACTTTGAGATTACGGGGTTTAGGAGTATGGAATCCTCTCTCTTGGCTATTGAAATCGGAACAATGTCAAGAACATCTTCTTCTCTAATGTTCGAATGCTCGGCCATTTAACGAGTGATTTGGGTTGGTTGAACAGTGCAAAGAGAAATTAATGCAAAGGTGTGAGAGTGTGTGCAAAGAGGAGGAAGAACAAAGGGTTTTGTCAAGGTTTATGGGGGATGGGACGGATGTGAGGTATATTAAATACTCACGGCTCCCCTTTCCTACTAAAATTAGGAATCCTTCTTCAAAGAGGTTTAACATACCTCAAAATCCTTAGAAGTCCTCCAACGGCTAGAAAACCTTTGAGGTTACAACACACAAGCACCTTCCAAGAAAATAAGGGATTAAAATAAATCAAGATTTTGTAAGATTTTTATGAAAACAAAAATTACTTCGGCATATCTTTATTTAAAACAGAATCCCAAAAGAATTTTTCAACCTTTTCAAACAAGGATTGATACACATCTTTTCTTTTCATGAAAGATATTGGAGATCAAAAACCTATATAATCAAAGAGTGAATTAAGAGAGAAAATTAATTAACTAACATATTTACAAAGCTCCTATATGTCCTAAAAATGCAATATGCCTAGCATGATGCAAACACACAAGTGAAGGAAATATTCTCAGCTTATGGATGTGGCATAGGATGTGAGTCACATATTGGGACACATTTAGATCACAAAAAGTCAATGAGCAGTAATCCAATCTGCACAGCCTCTAGGATGCATCCACCAATTTTTTGTTGTGGATTTTTGCAATGTGAGTAGCTTTCACTTTACTTGATCCCAAAGATAGCCCTTTTTCCCAATGATCTTATCAAGTTTGACTTCAAGTTTTCTTATGAAAATCACTTGATCACAATGGTATGGCTTCATACTAAGGGTGAAGCAGCTGTTTCTCACATATATATATATTTTTTTCTTTTAGCACCCACTGTGAGATACCTAGGAAGGTTATACCAAGTAATCAAAAGATTACATGGACAGGAAATACTCACAATTAAGTGATCAAAAATAATGTTAAAGATGAAGACTCACAAGTGACCACACTGAGAAATTTCGTGCTAATGCATGATATTTTTGGATTTTTCTTTTTATGATTTTTTTTTTTTTTTCAGTTAAACTAATCTACAGATGTGTTAGAGGATGTGAGACACATCTGGTCTCACAACCTTAGATATCACACAAGCCAAGAGACTTCCTCAAGGAGGAAAATCTCTCCAAATCTAATGCCTTTGTAAATATATCAGCCAATTGATTTTCAGTCCCAACAAATTCCAGACACACAGTTTTTTGCTCTACAAGATATCTAATGAAATGATGTCTAATATCAATGTGCTTTGTTCTAGAATGTTGAACAGGATTTTTAGATATGTCCAAGTCACTTTTGTTATCACAAAAAGCAGTCAAAACTTTGCTATTTAATCCGTAATCTTTTAGCATTTGATTCATCCAAAGTAATTGTGTGCAGCAACTCCCAAGGGCAACATATTCAGCCTCAGCGGTGGACAAGGACACACAATTTTGCTTCCTACTATACCAAGACACAAGATTATTACCTAGGTAGAAACATCCACCGGTGGTACTCTTTCTATCATCACTATTTCCGGCCAATCGAGAATCGGTGTACCCAACCAAATTTGTGTTTGTTTCTTTAGAGTAATGCGAGACCTAGGTTCACGGTCCACTCACATACCTAATGATCCTTTTCAATGCTTTAAGATGGGACACTTTAGGGTTGGCTTGGTATCTAGCACAGAGACATACACCGAACATAATGTCGGGTCTACTTGCGGTGAGATAAAGCAAACTTCCTATCATGCTTCTATAAAGGGTTTGATCAACACTCTCACCATCGAATCATGACTTAGTTTTTGGGAAGATCCAATTGGGGTTCTTTGATGTGAAGAGTGTTCAAGCTCAAACTTTTTCACAAGATTCTTGGCATACTTAGGCGTGAAATGAACATACCATCTTTGAATTGCTTAATCTGTAAGCCTAAGAAAAAGTTCAACTCACCTACCATACTCATCTCAAATGTGGAAGTCATGCTATCCACAAATTCGGCTAGCATTGGATCGAATTTGATCCAAACACAATGTCATCTACATAGATTTGTGCCACAAGAATTTCCTTCTTATTTCTCCTCACAAACAAGGTTTTGTCAACCTCACCTCTCTTGAATCCTAGTTGAAGCAAATGGTCGATCAACCTACCATACCAAGCTCTAGGGGCTTGCTTTAGCCCATACAGAGCTTTCTTCGGTTTATACACATGATTAGGATATTTGGAGTCCACAAAGCCTTTAGGTTGTTCAACATAGGCTTCCTCATTTAATATCCCATTTAAAAAGGCACTCTTGACATCCATTTGATGAAGAGTAATCTTGAGGTAACAAGCAATGGCTAACAAAAGCCTAATGGACTCAATTCTTGCAACGGAGCAAATGTCTCCTCAAAGTCAATTCCTTCAATTTGAGTATAACCTTGAGCAACTAACCTAGCTTTATTTCTAGTTATCACACCTTGCTCATCGGTTTGTTCTTAAAAATCCATTTGGTTCCTATGACATTACCATGTGAGGGTCTAGGAACAAGAGTCCATACCTCATTCTTTTCAAATTGAATTAATTCATCTTGCATAGCCGTAATCCGATCGGCATCTTTCAATGCTTCAGTAACATTCTTAGGTTCAATTTTAGAAACAAAACAACGAAGCTTACCTGGGAGTATCTTTGAGGAGCAACTCCATAAACCAGCCATCTTTCTATAATCAACTTTGTCCTTTTGTCTAGTTCTCACTTGAGCATGCACATCTCCCACAACTTGTGAAGTGGGGTGGTTTTCTGGATTTTGAAGGGATATCCTTTGACCTATCCACACACCCATTCACATTACCTTACGGAGCATCATCCTGATCGGAATCGGAGGAACTGTCCTCGATTACGGGAGTTTGAGTGGATGTGGGTGCAGATGTGGGTTCGAGATGTGGAGGCGGATGTGTCCACATCCTTGGTTACATCCTTGTCGGGTTCATCATTTTTAACGGCCTTTGGAAGTTTCTTTTGCTTTTTCAAAGGCTTTGTTTCTTCATCCTTCCGATCCGGCCAAGCAACTGAAACATTATCCTCGGCGATCTTGAGGTTAAGATCAAGTGAGTCATCGAATTTAACATTAGCGAGATTCCATAATGGTCTTAGTTTTGAGATTGAAAACTCTGTAAGCTCTCTTGTTGGTGGAATAGCCCATGAAAATTGCTTTGTCACTTTTTGAATCAAACTTGGACAGGTATTCTCTATCATTGAGAATATAACAAACACAACCAAACACATGAAAATATTTTACGGTTGGTTTCTTTCCAAGGAAAATTTGATATGGGGTGACAGTGCTACCAATCCTTAGGAACACCCTATTGCCAATGTGGCAAGCGGTGTTTAAAGCTTACGCCCAAAATTTTTTGGACAAGTTCTTTGAACTTAGCATGACTCTAGCCATTTCTTGCAAGGTTCTATTCTTTCTTTCGGCAACTCCATTTCTTTGTGGGGTGATTGGTGCGAGAAAACTCATGAGTGATTCCCTTAGAATTGCAAAAATTGGTGAACATTTGATTCTCATATTCGGTGCCGTAGTCGACCTAATCCTCACGGTCTTAAGACCATAAAGATTTCTCACCCTTTTGTACCAATTCTTGAATTCTCCAATTATTTCGACTTTTCTCTTAAGACCATTACCCAAGTGTACCTAGAATAATCATCAACACACACAAAGGCATACTTTTTCCTACCAAAGCTTTCTACTTCAATAGGTCCCATTAAATCGGTGTGAATAATCTCCAAACATCTAGTTGTGGAGCATTGTTGGACCTTTTTATGTGATGCTTTTGTTTGTTTTCCCTTTTGACATGAACCACGAGACATCGGGGTTCTTGAAGTTCGGTTTAGGGAGGTCTTTAATGGCTTCAAACCTTTGAAGTTCTTCCAGACTTCTACGGTAGCATGCCCTAATTTTTGGTGCCACAAGATTGACATCATTAGTTTTTGAGCTTAGGCAAGAAAGATTGTCACCAAATTGGTAACAATTATCGGCGGATCTAGGACCGGTAAACACACATTTATTATCCTTATCAAACACTTCACACAAGTGCTTATCAAACTTCACAAATAGGTCATCATCACACGGTTGATGATGCTTATTAGGTTGGCTTTCAAGCCTTCCACATGGTACACATTGTGCAATTTTGGGAGACCCTTGACATCTAGGGTTCCTTTCCCAACAATCTTTCCTTGAGCACCTCCACCAAAATTTACTTTCCCTCCATTTATTATTTCATAGTCAAGAATTTGCTTGGTTCCCGATCATGTGCCTAGAGCACCCACTATCAAAATACCAAGAGCCGAGACAGTACTCTTGAGGGAAGAGTAGACAACATTGCAGTGGTAATTGGTTTGGCTACCCATTTGTTTAACAGTTTTCTTTTTGGGTTGCAGAGGTCTCAGATTGACTGGATGTGTGTTAGGATGTGCATACATCTTCTCACACATCTGAGGCTGTTTGAAATTACCAGATTTTTTATCAGCCTTGAGTTTGTAACAGAAGGGCCTAATGTGACCAGGAGCTAGGCAGTAATGGCAAATGTAATGCCTCTTCCTTGGTCTCTTCTCACTCAGAATGACTTTTTCTTTAAAAGCTTGTTTTTTCACACTTTTAGAGGTAGAAGCCTCATATCCCTCCTTTACAAAATTATTTTCAAAACCTATACCAATTTTGTCACGTTGACCCATAGAAAAAGCTTCTTCCATTTTCATTTTACTTTTGTTTAACTTAGTGAAAGTATTATCAGCTTTTTCACATTCATTCTTGAATTTTTCAAGGTCAACTTCTCTTTTGGTCACAAGGACTTCAAGTCTTGCAATGGTATCTTTTTGAGCATCATTTTCTTTTGAAAGTAAGGCTTTTTCATCTTCACAAGCAGCCAATTTATCAGACAGAGATTTGTTTACCTTAACAAGTACCTCTATTTTATCCAATCTTTTCATCCAATCTGTATGTAGCTCCTTGTATGTGGCAAAGAGTTCCTCATAGGGAATGTCTCTTTCTTCATCTTCATCATCTGAATCTCCTTTTATAGAAAAACAGTTCAGCTCCAGTTCAGATGTGACACCAGATGTGTACACAACTGAGCCCACATCCAAGGGTTTTTCAGGAGTATATTCTTCTATATCTGCAGAAAAAGCATTAAACACAGAATGGCAATTTAAGACAGACATGTTAGCCACTTCTTCTTCCTCATCCTCACTGTCACTAAGGGTAGCAGTTAAGCTCATTCCCTTCTTTTTAAGTGTATTAGCACACTCATTGGCATAATGACCAAATCCACGACATGCCCTACATTGGACAGATTCAGATGATTTATTTTCAAAACTTGGTTTCTTGAATCCAGTGTCAGTGCTAGGTTTTGGCTTTTCAGGTCTTTGGAAGTAGGTCTATTGGGGAATTTGCTTAGCCTTCTATTTTTCAGTATAGAACTGAATTTCTTTGGAATAAAAGCTACATCCTCATCTTCAAGATTAGACTTGTCAATTTCGAGAGGATAATTCCACAAGCTCTTTTGGTAGAGCGGCGGCACTTTTAAGGGCAAGACTGTGTTTTGTTCTTCTTCTGAGCCTCAAGGTTAAGCTCAAACACGATCAAGATTCCTATGATAGTGTCAAGACCTACGGTGTTTGTGTCCTTTGTTTCTTCAATCACGGCTACTTTAATGTTAAACCTTTCGAGGCAAGGTTCTTAGAATTTTACTAACAAGTCTTGCATTGGAGATAGATTCTCCTAGACTTGTGCATTCATTTGAAATCTCATGAATCTTAGCGGCATATGACACAATATCCTCGGTTTCTTCCATTCGAAGTAACTCAAACCTATCCATTAAAATTCTAAGCACAGTAGCCTTCACACTTGGTGCTCCCTCACATTGAGTTTGCAAAATATCCCAAGCAGTTTTGGCTATACTTTCATTTGTTATAAGCTTGTACATATTCCCGAAACATGGCTGGAAATAGCACCCATGGCTTTTGAATTGTAATTTGCGGCTTGTATTTCATCAAGAGTCCATTGTTCTTCGGGTTTTCTTTCAAAGAAGGACTCACCAACACCAGAAGATGGCTTTTTCTCCACGGTAGGAGGTTGCCATGCAACAAGAATGCACATCCAAGCTCTTTCATCAATACTTTTGATGTAATTTCGCATCTTAGACTTCCAAAGAGAATAATTTGTGCCATCCAAGACGGGAGGCCTATTTTGGTGATTTTGGCATTCCATAATGACTACACTTTCTGGATCAACACTCGGTAATATTTCGAGAGTTGGCTCGATACCAATTGAAAGTTTCGTGTAGCTAGGAAACTTGGATCACGCAATAGGCAAAGGATGTGAGTACGGATGTGTCTCACAATGTCCACACATCCACGAGATAATGCGGCGGAATAAAACAATTAAATGTAAATAAATTGCAATAACTCAAGAGTTATATACGCTTACTGATCTGTGTGATCAGCAAACTAAGCTTACGCCCAAAAACCTTTCACTATAAAAACTTTTGTTTCTTACAAAAACAAATAAGTGAAAAACTAAAATATGAAAATACTAAACAAGTTCTAATCACCTTCTATGATATGAACAACTCCCCTTTCCCAAGTAGGACTTATTCAATCAGAAGTAAAACAAGAGAACTTTATGAAAACCTAGATGTGAGTTACGGATGTAAGCTCACAACCTAAACACAACTCAATCGAATGCTATGAAGTATGTATGTTTTTCTCTCTAAAACCGTAGCTTCTCTTTGTGCTGAATGCCTTGTATTTATAATGCACCTTTTGGAGAAGATCTTCATGCAATCGACTTCTTCCATTGTGAGATTTCTTTTCCTATATGAAAACATATAACACACTCACAAGGAAATCAAATATTAGTAGGTTAGTCCTAATATAAAACTATGTACATAAATAAAAGATATTTACATAATTACAATCTCTTAATAAAAGTAAGATACTTATAAATCTCCATGAAAGTCTCAAAATCTTCTTACCATAATAGAAGACAAATTAAATAAGGAAACATAAATATGTTCCCAAAAACTCACGTTTTCACTTACATTAATTAAAAAAAAGAAAAAGAAAAAAAAAACCATAATAATCGTGTGACCTATCAACTCAGGGGATTTGGTAGGTGAGGTGACGTTTAGGAACGACAACAACATAAATCTTTACAGGCCCAGGTTCAGGCCCAGACTCAGGCCCTATTAGTACTAGCGGCGGGCCTAAATAATTGCAAAGATTTTTCGAAATTCTTTGATTTTCCGATCAATTTTTTGTTTTTTGCCAAGCTTTATTTTCTTTCATTGTTATAATTTACCCGATTTTTACATTACTTATTGTATTTTTTATTAAAATAAATTACTGTTCTTATAGAAAAATTATTATCCCAATAGGTTTTCCATATTCATGCCCTTATTCGTGAATTTGAGATCAATATGAAAGAATATTTATGTATAGTAATATTTGTATTAATAAAAAAATATTAATTTAATAAAAATGTCTTCAGAATACAATAGGGAATAATATATAAGCCCTTTCTTAATAAATGTTGGGGAGACGTTTGATCCCTCGTCAAATAAATAGTTTAGAGAAAAAAAAACACCCATTTCACATACAGACTGTTTCCGAATAATACATGATAAAAATTTCATTGAAAATCGTATGGACTAACTGTTGTTTTATAACAAAGAATCGCAAACAGTTTATTGAATCGTTTTACTTTATTTCATCATATTTCCAAGTCAAAAATTAATAAATCTTTGACTTTATAAAAAATGATCGAACATAGAAATATAGTGACCATGAATAAAAAAAAAATTGTTGAATTTGCTGAATAAAATAAATTAGTTGAGTTATAAAAGTTGGAAATCTAGAAATCTTGAGTTTTTCGAAAACATTAACTTTAGCATATGTAATGTTATGGTGGAATGGTGGGGGATGTCCGTCAGGCACATTCCGCCGTTTGTTAATTTGTTGTTTGTTCGCGTACGCTTCACCGTCACTTTTCTTTTCTTTTTTTTTGCTAACTAAATTTAATTATTAATGTCATTATTATAATATTGACAAACTTTTCATCCAAAAACAAATCTCTTTATTTTATTGTTAAAAAATAATAATACAAAATGCCTTTAGGGATATGTAACCATTTCAATAGTTTAAATAAGAAGAAATATTTTTGGTTGGAAACTTTCTCTTGTCTTCAACTGTGTATAAGACATTATTTATATAAAAAAAAAAAAATTAACTTATCATTTTAGAGTTCGCTACCAATTAAATTAAATAAAAAGTTGAAAAAATTTATACTCAATCTGTCTTATAATAACGGTTGCAGTTGATTTAAAACTGTTTAAGTAATGCTATACTTATTTGTGCATTTTTTTATCGTACTAAAATTACATTAAAAGAGTTTTTATTTAAAATGTGAAATTTATTCATTAAAAAAAAGTGATATTTATTTGTGAGATGGCTAAAAGGAAAATTACAACACTAATTATGAGATTAAAGAACAAGTAAACAAGTTTCCTAAGTAAATTTGTTTAATCCCTTCCTATCCCTTCATTTTCACTTCTCTTGCATCGCACTTAACATTATTTAATAATAATAATAAAAAAAAAAAAAAGTACGAACAACAAGCATAATTAGCTGTCTTCTGCAAACTTTTATTTAAAATTAAACAGACAATAAAACCCATCGACAGGATAATATCCTGCTTTAACAGAATAAAATCATAAATTAATTCGTGGGTATTTTTGTTGTGAGTGACACTGATTTATGTCTCTTTTGTTTCCGTTACATATCAATAACAATAATAATAATAATAATAATATAAAAAAAGAAAAGTGTAATTCAACTTGTTAAAAAATCATACTCCATTTGTACAGGAATAAATGTCAGTTGACCTGTTAACATTTAAAAAAAAAAAAAGATATTTTATTAATTTGTATATTATTTATAAATAATAAAATTATTCTTAATATTTCTTCTTTAAAATTACATAATTTATTTTAAAACAAATAAAAATAAAAATTACAAATTTATTCTGAGTCATGAATCCATCTATAAAAAGATAATGTCCTGGGCCGCAGGTTGAACATGTACAGTACAACATACATAATTATTGAATTGGTGGGGTTTTGAATCTCTTTTATTAGGGAAAATAATCCTTCAAAAAGTTGGTATTGCTTGGGTATGAAGGATCCTCTCAAACCTTATCCCTCATTGAAAGTCCTTAATACTACTCCGTTTTAAAATAATACTTCTATTTTTTATTTATATGTATCCAAAAAATAATTTTATTTTAAAAATTGTAGTATAAAACTCATTAAATTTTCAAATTTATCATTATGATGAATCTATTGGACTTCACTAAAAAAAGGGTGAAAATTAAATTGGATGCTAATTCATTTAGCGCTCATTTGGTAGGTCGTAGGATTGACATGTATTAATAGGGAGGAGGTTATTAATTCAGGAATTAATAATACCACCTTTTTTTAGGATAAATAAGAAGGAGATAAGAGGTGTTCAGATGCTTATCTGGATTGTACTTTGAATAATTAATACGGTTGCATTTAATCTACCAAACATACTTTTATTGAACTAATAATTCTGTCCGGTCATTTATCGACCTACCAAACGGAAACTCTTTTAATAAAATTTTAATACTGCTGCATTTTCAGAACCCTAATTAAATTAAATTAAATTAAATTAAATTAAATTAAATTAAATTAAATTAGAACACTCATTATCCTTTGCAGAAAATTAAGGTGGTTGTTATACTTTGTGGTGATATGAACTTTATGGTCAACAAAATGAGTCTAATAAATTGATTCATGTGTGGATTCCTTCCCTAAAAAGAGGATCATAATTACATAAACGTTTCACTGAATTTAAACATATACTCCCTCCCTCAGTTCCGACCGACTTAGAATTTTTTGAAATGCCACGAAGATTAAGAAAAAGATAAATATTGTGAGTGTAATTTAAAAATAGGAGAGAGAATGAGTGAAGGAAATAGTAAATTATAATGGTGTTGTGAGTATTAAAATAATGTAGGAGAGAGAATGAGTGGAGAGAATAGTGATTTAAGGTTTCCATTTTGGGCCGTCCTAAGTCGGGTGGGACGCCCAAAATGGCAAAAAGTCCTAAGTCGGCAGAGACGGAGGGAGTAAAATCTAAGAAATCATTAATATCAAATATACTCATTCATCCCAAATAAAAGTCATATTTTAATTTTATTCATTGAGCATCAATTAAATCCACATTTCCAGCCACTGAAATTTCATATTTTATGAACATATTTCACAACAATTAATTCTATTAAAAAATAACTATAAGAAATCTTAAAATATATATAAAAAAATCAAATTCCTATTTACACATTCTTTAAAAAAACTATTCTCCCTTAGCCCAAAAAAATGCGTTATATAAAAAAAATTACTTATTTTTCATTTTTTTAATATGGCAGTTTAGATTATTTGAGTATTTGAGGAAGGTGGAGGATATATTTGTTTTCTTTAAGGATATTATTTTATCATTTTATGTTAAAAAGGTAATAGCAAATCATCTTCGCTTTGCGGGAAAAAAAATCGATTCAAAAATCAAATCGATTTTCAAAAAAATTGGGAATTACCCTCTTTGTTGGCCGTCGACCTACTTCTATTTAAGATAAGAGCAGTTCTTACTTATTTAGCTTGAACAAAAAAGATCATAAGGCGGTCATATAATTCAAACCATTTTGAATTTGTTTAGGCTATTAAGTTTAATTTTTAAGAAATTTAATATAAAATTCTTAAAGTTTATTTGGTGACGGAGGCCCTAGTGGGTGGGTGTGGGTGTGGTATTGTTAATTAAAAATATAATGTTTTTCTTAAATTTATTTTTAAAATTTATTTTTGTAAAATATGAAATTTTAGTGGCTGATGTGAATAAATGCCGTCACATTTTTTTTGTCTATTTTATTAGGAGTGAGTCTCCTGTGAGAACACACGTACCCGTCTCATGGGTGAGACGGGTCGGAATGACCCATGACCCATGACCCAGAATTTCCACTTGCAGTTATGCCACGTTGTTTCTTGTTCCCATTTGCCATGTACCGCCTCCTTTTTATTATTATGCGTTTTTTTATTACTTTCTTTTCTTTTTGCTTTTTTTTATTATTTTTTTTCTTTTCATTATTTTTTTTATTTTATTTTTTTTTCTTTTTTATCTTTTCATTATTTTTTTATTATTTTTACTATTAATTCACAAGTGTAGTACTATTACTTATAGCAATACAACTATTACTTATAGCAATACCAACTATTACTTAAACAAATGAGAAGTATTATTCAAAATGAAAACAGTTTCTAAAATTATTAGTATTAGTTAAAAAATAAAATAACACTATTACTTCACAATTGTAGTACTATTACTTATAGCAATACCAACTATTACTTAAACAAATGAGAAGTATTACTCAAAATGAAAAAAGTTCCTAAAACTATTTTTAGTTAAAAAAAAAAAAAAAACACTATTACTTCACAAGTGTAGTACTATTACTTATAGCAATACCAACTATTACTTAAACAAATGAGAAGTATTACTCAAAATGAAAAAAGTTCCTAAAACTATTTTTAGTTAAAAAAAAAAAAAACACTATTACTTCACAAGTGTAGTACTATTACTTATAGCAATATCAACTATTACTTAAACAAATAAGAAGTATTACTCAAAATAAAAACAATTATTAAAACTATTTTTCGGAAAACACTATTACTTTACAAAGTGTAGTACTATTATTTATAACAATACCAACTATTACTTTACAAATGTAGTACTATTATTTATAACAATATCAACTATTACTTTACAAGTGTAGTACTATTATTTATAACAATATCAACTATTACTTAAACACATAAGAATTATTACTCAAAATGAAAACACCTTCCTCTTCCAATCCACAAAGTGTAGTACTATTACTTATAGCAATACCAATTATTACTTAAACAAATGAGAATTATTACTCAAAATGAAAATCCCTAAACCAAAGCAACCCCTCATTACCAAAATCTCCATTGTCAACGCTGCTAAACCCTCTTCGACATACGTTAAAACTACCGGAAACTTGCTCTGGTTAATTTCAATTTCACTCACAATTGATTTCCTTCAATTTGGTTTTATTGACCGACATACAATTCAATCAATCACCGAGCTAGTTATAATCTTTGGTTCTGTTTAGGAATGGCATCCAGGACAAGTGGGCGAAGAAGCCGTCGTTGGCGGAGAAGCTAATCGTCGCTTCCGAAACTTCAGGAGAGGGGATTGAAGAAGTGGTTTGTTGATTTGGTTTGGGTGTGAGGGAAATTGGATCGGTGATAGGCTTGAATTGAAGTTCGCCGGTTGTTTTTGAGATCGGAGAGGGGATTGGGGAAGGTTTGGCCGGAGAGAGAGCTTGGATTGAGGAAGAAGACGACGCAGGGTGGGCAATTGCGTATAGAGAGAGAGTGATGAGAGAGAGTGGTGCGTGGGTATTCTTGGGCGGGTAGGGCGGGTCATGGCCATGGATCCGACCCGTCTCATGGATGAGACGGGTATTGTTGTTCCTACGCAAGTTTTTGTCTTTTATTAGATTTTGTTAAGTGACATTCATTTTTATCTTGAATTGCAATAAAACGTGATTATAATATACTACATTATTATAAAAACTACTCCCTCCGTTTCAATCTAAATGTCTAAACTTTTCTTTTTGAGCGTCCCATTGAAAATGTCTCACTTCCAAAAAAGGAAATTTTTTTCACTATTCCACCCACTCATTCTCTCTCCTACTTTACTTTTACACTCACAACATTCTCTCTTCTAACTATTCCTCTCACTCATTCTCTCTCCTATTTAATTTTTCATACTCACAACATTTAAACTTTTTCTCTTTCCTACCTCACTTTTTCTCTTTTTTACCTCACTTTCCTTAATTTTCGCACCAAACCCATTTTTGGACATTTAGATTGGGACGTTGGGAGTATAACATTAAATTCTAAATTGCAACTTCTTATAAACTTGGAGACAATAGTAAAGTGCTATTTGCCCCCCTTTCTATATTGGATTAGCATCATAATTTTTTTTTTTTTTTTCACTACTCACACACACATGCACGCACAGAAGCGCCTAGGAGATAAATTATAGGAAGAGAAAGTCTTCCCTCTAACTTTTGGGGGGATCGAACTCATAACCTCCAGATTGAAAGTCATGAGCTCTAGCCAGCAGATTAAATTTTCATATGCTAGCATCATAAAGTTTGTTGCCATTAACAAGAGAGAAATATTAATGTAGTCCTTAGTTGTGGATTAGGTGATTAAAGAGTCTTGAATGTTGATTTTTCTTACATAATCAATATCCCAACTACTATTTGCGTCTGTGTGAGGCAGACATAGACATCCACTCATAATCATCTTCTTATTTTTATCAAATTAAATGTGATCATTCATAATAAATTAATTAATTTTATTTAGTTTTCTTATAATCAATTATGGTCTTCCACATAATGTTTATTTAGTAAATTTCAAACTTATCATTGCTAATATTTTATTGATGTATTAATAACAAAATTTTTAATTTAACTAAATTAATTATTTTCTGAAATTTTGGGACGAGACGAAAGGAGAGTAGGATGGATTCCGTCCAAGGCCCACCAAAAACTACATGCTTTTACTTCACGTGGGTTGTTTATTTTAAGGACAAAACCAAAGCCTTGTGTTGTGGTTGTGTAATTCTTGTTAGAATATCACCTTAGTATTAGTATTAGAGTGATATTATTTTGTATAGTTATCTTTGTATCTTTATATAGTGATCTAATTTCTTTTACATAATAGTGATCTAATTTTTTTATATAGTTATCTAGTTTTCATAGTTTATCTAAGGGTCTGTTTGATAAAACTGAAAATTAAGTTCTGAAAACTTATATCTGAAAAAGTAGAGTTGAAAGCCTGGAACAATTAAGTTTCTGAATTTTAAGAGCTGAAAATTTATTTGTGCTAATCTTAAAATTAAGTGCTGAAATTGATTATTGTGTTTGATAACGACAATCCATATATATATCTGAAATTAAAAAAATTTCCAAATTTAACCTTTGAAACTTTATTAAATCATCTCAATAATCATACCATAACATAAAATAAAGTCAACTTCACATATCCATTAATATTAATATAATAGAATCATTGTTTATCTTTTTTTTTCTGACTTGTTAGCACAAAACCCGATAAGAAAATAATTTCAATACATATAATTTATCGAAAAACAACTAACTCCAATTTTATAAATAATATATAAAAATATTAAATTCCAAAAAATAACTAAATCAAATTTCAGAGTTGAACAATCGTGTTGCAATTTGTTCTCGCAGGTTAAGCATGAAATTTTGATTAGCTACTCTGGATCCAACCCCTCCCGCATTTGCTACATTGTCATCATTTTGTTGGTCATTCTCAATTGGAGTATTCACATCATTAAATTCTTCAAAAAATGAATCTGATGCTTTATATCTTCGAATGAAATTATAAATAGCAGTGCAAGCAATCACAATTGGAAAACGTGCTTTTAATACTCCAAAAGAACGTTCAATCACATTTCTTAGTTTGGCATGTGACTGATTGAACAACTCTTCTCTTGTTCTAGCACGCCCACCACGTCGAAAACCAGATAACCAGTATCGTATGTTTCGATAAGGAGTCATAAACCAACAAGTATGCGTATAAGCTGCATCACACAAGTAATATTCATCTGCAAAAGCTAAATCTTATAAGTATCTAGGTAATAAAATATAATTTCATAACCAACTTGTTAATATAACAAATTTATTTTACCTTGCGAAGGAAGTGGAAAATTATTTATGGAATCATTGATACTATCTGAAAGCACCCTTGAATCATGTGCCACTCCTTCCCAACTAGCTAAAATATAAGTGAAAATCATATCAAAATTACAAATGGCCAGTACATTTTGATAACATTCTCCCTTCTCTCGTCCTCTTTATGGCACTTGTTCATCTGATGGTACAACAACATTGATTAGAGTTCCATCGAGTTCACCCACAACACCCTAAATCCATTAGAAAATTTATTAAATAATTGTACAAATAAAATACCTAAAACTACATTATAAATCTAGCATTTAACAATTATCGAAAAAAATTCTCTTAGACGTTAATGGGATGCACTTTGAGACAAGTCTAGATCATTTGTATTTGAAACGATCATCTCTTTCGAAAACTTCAGCATTGCTATTAAAACTTCATGGAAGTATCAAGTATGTATGTATTGTATGTGTCGAAGGATTAAATCTTCGTTTCACAATGCGATTTCGAAGATTGTGACTTATTGTTATAAAAAACATTGCCATCTTTTCTTCCAAAGATATGTAACGACTATTTTTCAATCAACCTCTATTTCGAAAATATGCACATAATTCTAAAAATGCTCTTTTGCTCATTCTCAGTGTTTCCTGACAATGTGCATCATTCCCATTAAGAATTTCTTGTAGATATGCAGACCCGGTGAGCATTGAATCAGTATTTGGCTTGAGTCCAATTCGCTTTTTAAATATTATTTTAGCAATTAATATTAAAGCAATAATCTTTATTGCTTTCTTTCGCTTTTCATTAACCATGCTGTAAATCAAAACAATACGCACATAAGAATATGAGCTAAAGAAATGAAAATTGCATAATAGAATTGTAATATAACAAAACAAAATATAACCGTTGAAAACAATCAATCTATTACCAATCAAGAAAATATAAATAATGAATATCTAATAAAAAAGTAATTTGCAGCTATTTAGAATACCTAATTTGTCATGTTACTCTAATAAGTCCCATAAAGCTTATTTCTAAACTTAATAACTAAAACTAATATAATTGAATAGTTCTTATCAAACCTCATTACTCATATTTAGAGATATCCCATCTTTTTGCCATTTAACTCAATCCATTGCTTACTAACGTCTTTAGGCTTTTGTCTCAACATCATCCATTGCTCTTTATATGCCTTACCATGGCAAAAAATGCTGCAAGCTACAGTATATATCATATCGGTCACCTCTAAAGTTTCATTCAAAATCTTGTTGCATTCTTCTATATTTGGTCCATTAGACTCTTCCAATGTCTTCAATACTTTCACCAAGGAGCCATTAAGATCTTCATCTTTGCATCTCTTACGACACTTGACAGTTGGTAGTAAGTCTTCTTTTGGTTCAACTACTGATGTATCAAGAAACTCTGACTCTAAATCAATTGGTATTTGAGACGAAGATCTAAGTTCATCTGTAGGTAATCCTTGCATTGCTGGACTCCATGCTGTTTTCCCGGTTGCTGTTAAACCATCAAATATTTTACTCAGTTCCTCATGATATTGCAATCCTTTATATCGAAATTGATTTGCATTTGGATTAGCCTGTCAATTGAAAATCCAAACAGTATGTAAAAATTTATCTTTAAAAATACTACTATTTTTATCTAGTCATCCCACTCAAATTAATGATCTTTTTTGTTCTTGATCAAGAACAAAAATCTACAATCATTTAAGGACGGATGAAAAAAATATAAATGCTTGATATATTTTTGAAACATACCTTAATGTATTCATCCCACTCCTCTGAACTCATTGTAATAGTATTAGTTACTGAATTGTACACATTTCCCGTTTTGCTAATTCATTTAGCCTATGCAATATATTTTTTCTTCAAATACTCCCACCGATTCTTTAATTGTTTTTTATTGAAGTCAACACCTTTCTTCTCCCTAAAAGCAGCCCACATACTGTCCCATGATTCCTTTTTGAGACTAGCTCCACTGTAACCTGTCTCGGAAGATTCTTTCACACATAACTCAATGAACATCTTGCATATATCCGGGTCTTTCCAATTAGCAGTCATTTCTACATGTACTTCTTGTTAGCTATTTTTGACCTCTTAAATTATAAGCCTAAATATATTGTTTTACATCTCTAATGCAAAATTGGATATATATTGTTTAACAATAAAAAAACTATTTAGTTGATAAAAAGAACTTCAAACCATAAGAAAAATCAAAGTTGTAAATTTGTTCAAAAGTCTATCATGACTTCATTTACAGTTTGTTCAATAATTCTATCAGATCTCCCTAATGCTAATGCAAATGCAACAAATGGATATATATTTATACATGCAGATGGTGGCCTAAACCAGCAACAAATTGATGTAGGTTTTCAATCTTTTATGTCTCCTTAATTAAGAATGTTTTCTTTTCCCTTCTTTGATTTATTTTGTGATCATAACTAAGTTTCGGCTCATATATCTTTTGGAAACCTATATGTTCTTCCTCCTTTCTATGATGGAGTATAACTATATTCAAACATGGCCATGAAGTTGCAGATGTTGCAAAAAGAAAAAATCTAATGAGATGTCATTCTTAAATTAAGGTGATACAACGTGAGCCATGGGAACACATTAAAGATGAGGACATCAGGAAAGCTGCTGCAACTTTTTGTGGGGAGATTTGGCAAGTCCCTCCCATGTTCTCGGCTATAGCAGATCTATGGTATTCCTATACTCATAAATTTTCTCTCTTTGAATTCTAGAGTAATAAAAGAACAAAATTGAATATACTGCCAAAAGGATTTGAAAATCAGATCAAGAAAAAAACACAACAATCACTTTATTATCATACTCCAAATCTCATCAAATCAATCAACAACAAAACATCAACAAATCTAAAGAGAGCATGCTTCTACGAATCCACCATCTTCATAATATAGCTAAATTTACACGCAAGAGAAGAGGAGGAATGATCAGAGAAGCGGTGACATACCTTAACCTTGAGAATGATGATTGATGAATCGTTGGTGTAACGACCCGAATTTCCACAACAATAATAATAATAATTCTCCAATATAAATAATAATTCAAAACCAAATAACGGTAACTAAAATCCAACAAAATCTTTAAAGTCTTACAAACTCTCAAATAACTGAAATAACCGACTAAAGAGTCTAAACTGAAATAAACTAAAATGATCCTTGAACTCCTTATGAAATGCTCCCAAATCGAATCACATTCTTCCTATTTAATACCTGGAAGAAAAAGAGTATGAAAGGGTGAGTTTACAATACCCAATAAGTTCATATACAGCCCCTCCGGTTACTAAGGAGGAGTTGACCTGAAGAAATATCAAATGATACAAATTCCAAATAATAATCGAAGACATAACAAATTACAAATTCAAAATCATTATTTACCAAATCTCAAAACCACATATCTTTCAAAAATACCTCAGCGGTTGCACTAACTGAGTTGACAATATTTTGGAGGTTCAAATGATGACAAAATCGAATCAAACTGACTCGAATGGTTTACTTATTTAAAACCGTCCCATACCAGTTTAACTAACTAAACCACTCACAGATTTTAGGAATTTCAAAGGACTGATAAGCTGAACAAAGTTGACTCGAGTGATCTAATTATCTACAACTGTCCCATACCAGCGGTAGATAATCAAATCATTCAAAGACATCATGATCACACAAGTGGTCCACTGACCTTATCAAACAAAATTCCACAAGGGAACAAAATGACTCCGCAGAGTCCTAAGCAGTGTATCCGGAACACCCCACCACTAATTTTGAAGCGGTGAACTAAGTTTGCCCGAAGGCCAAATATCAAATATACCCCGCCAAAGCAGGTTGTCTAACTTAGTGATCATTGATGGAACAAAAATTATATCATTTCAAAACTCATTTTATACAAAATACGAATTTTCACAATGACAAAAAAATTTCCGTATTTACGAAACCAAAAGAACGATTTAGCAAACGAACAACAAAAGATTAGCAAATAACGGTAAACGAGGGAGTCAAAACAAATACTGACGCGAGGTCAGCTTTTACGTATCAAAGGAACGTATATCGCCAAGAAATATGCGAAAGCCTACATAATGAAACAGAGCGAAAATCAATTAACTTAAATGATGCATAATCCCTTACCTCGATTTATTGCACTATCCTTGCAACGAATCCTCGCACGAATCTACAATCATACAAAAGGTTCTCTTTTAACTCCTCTAAAGGTTAACCCTTAACCCTTTTGGTTAACAAAATACCCCTAGGGTTTCTAGGGTTTTCAATCTTATGAATCAAAACAAGAAGAGATGACCTTACCTTAGTTTGGACCTCGAACACACAACAATGGAGTTCTTCCTCCTTCTTCTTCCTCTAGCCGGCCTCCCTCTCTCTCTCTTCTCGGTCTCTGCATCGCTCTCTCTCTCTCTACTCGGCTCTCTTTCTCTGTCGTTCCTCTCTATGCGGCTCTCTCCCTAATTCTCTTTTGCCGTTTAAATAGTGAAGAGCTTTCGTTCGACTTTCATCCGTTTTAAAATACCAAGAGACTTTCATCCGTTATAAAATATCAAGAGACTTTTATCCGTTATAAAATACCAAGAGACTTTCATCCGTTATAAAATACCAAGAGACTTTTATCCGTTATAAAATACCAAGAGGCTCTAGTATTAATGAAATATAATTATACTTAGGTTTCCTAATCCTAAGCCCAACCAATTCAAGTCCAAGTCCATAAAGGAAACCCAATTTAGGTAACCTAAGCCCACTTACCTAATTCATCTAGGAAAAGAAATAGTCCAATATTTAATCAAATAACCTAAATAATCAATTTAGAAAATAATAATTACTAAATAAATGAATTAAAAATTAGGGTTATTACAGTTGGAGGGGTGGATATGGCACGAGACTGCAAGAGTAAAGAAGAGGATATGGCGCAGAACAAAGAAGCGGCGTGTTTATAAGTGAAGGAGGGGTGATTTGGTCATATTTGGAAAAGTTATAAAACCCTTCCCCCCTTAGCGTGTTAATAGATAAGAATTAAGACTCCCCTGCCCCGCTTAAAAATCAGATCGATTTTTAAGAGTTTCTTAATTTTTAGTGATTTTATTTTTCCTTATCAAACAATCTTATTTCTAAAATCCCTTAATTTGCTCCTAATTAAGATCTTAATTTGGTTACCAAACAAGCCCTAACTTGGTTGACAAGTATAGATAGGACATTTGTAATTATATATAGTCTTTGATATAGAATAAAAAGGTATGAAAAATATTATTTTATGATATCAGGAGAGATGTAGGTCTTTTTTTGCTGTGCCTCTCTTTCTCTCTCTCACTCTCTCTCTCTCTCTTTTGTTGTTTTTTATTTCTTCTCTTCCCTCACGGTTTCTTCAATCTGTCCGTTACTATGTCTACCTCTCGCGGGCAATGGCTCTTGAATATGAATTTTCTCATACCTTGATGGGCTCTTTTCCTTCAACCTCCGCATATTGTCAACGCCTTAAACAGTTGGTGGATCAACTTAAGAATGTGGGTTTACCGTCTCTAATGATAGGTTGGTTTTGCAGATGGTGGTTGGCCTAACAGAGGCATATAATGGAGTTGCTACTCTCCTCCGATAGAGTGATCCTCTTCCTCAGTTTCATCAGGCCAGATCTATGGTGACACCTGAAGAAGCGGGTCTCTAAAAGAAAGTCACTACAGGTGTGGTCTTGGTTGCTAGGGTTGCTGCACCGCCCTCTACTGCCCTTGATTCCCTTTTCGCCTTCGCAGGCTAGTGGTGGTTCTCATTCTCAGAATAGGGGCACTAGCTAGGCGGCTGGTAAGAACAAAAATAATGGTAAAGGGGATCAGCGCACAGGTACATGAGCAACATTAGGTGGCCGTGGTTCTGAGCTTTTCTCGGCATGGCAACCTGCTTGGGGTGCGCCTAGACAACAGACATGAGGCAGAAATTGGGGATGGACTTGGGCCGTGTCACCTTGCCCTTATCCCACAAATCAAGGGTCGTGACCAAGGGCTCCAGCTCCCTCTCACATGCAGCCGCAGTCAACCAGCGGTGTTCTTGGGCAGCGGCCAGCACAGGCTTATACTGTGAATGGTCCCACTACTCCTACGGATATTGAAGCAGCTATGCACACTTTGGGCCTTGCTCTGCCTCCTCCAAATTGGTTTATGGACACCGGTGCTACATCACACATAACCTCTTCGTCAGGTACTCTTACGCCTTATTTTAATTTGAGCACTAAACACGGTATCACCATAGGTAATGGCACTTCTATTCCAATTAGTTGTTATGGTCACACTCAGTTACAATCTCCTTCGCCGCCTCTTTCTTTAAATAATGTTCTTCCTGCTCCGGATATCATTAAAAAATAAATATTTGTCCGTAAATTTACAACTGATAATTCGGTCACTATTGATTTTGATTTGTTTGGTTTTTCCGTGAAGGATTTTCTGACGGGAGGCGCCTAATGAGATGTGAGAGTCGGGGAGATCTTTATCCAGTCACTACCACTTCTGCAAGTCCCTCTTCAGCTTTATTACTTTGTCGTCTAGTTTATGGCACGAGAGGTTGGGTTATCCTGGCACACCAATTGTGGATTCTTTTAGGAAGAATAAATTTATAGATTGTCGAACTTCTAGTTTTTCTAAACTTTGTCATGTTTGTTCTCTTGGCAAACATATTAGACTACCTTTTATTTCTTCTTATTCTGGAACGTATATGCCTTTTGATATTATTCATAATGATTTATGGACGTGATGTAAACGCAGCGGAATGATATAGGAATTAATCAATAATGATTAAAATCTCTGCAGGAATTAAAGGAATTCCCAAGAACTCAAGAACGAATTCTTTCAATAAAACACGAACTTTGCAAGATGCAAATTGAAATTTAATTGATAAAAGTCTAATTTTCGGAATTACAATGAAGGCCTATTTTATAGTGCCCATAAAACTTGAACAAGAATTCTAAACCTTCTAAAATTAATCCTAACCTATATAGTAACCTAATAGGACTTAAAAACTAGTAGATCTCTTCAAAATCTATTCTAAAACTACCTATAATCAACCAATTAAAATTAAATCCGAAAATACAAATGAAATAATAAAAGATACAAAATAATTAACATCCCAATTTACATCATTCACCACCACTTCAAAAGAACTCGTCCCCGAGTTCTCATCCGATGTTTGGAAGCTGCCATCCCATTTAAAAAGATACTTCGAATAAACTTGACTTCTTAGCATCGTAAGATATGGAAAAATATTTTCAAAATCAAATAATATACTTCCATTATCCGTCCCATATTCTTCATCAATTATCTCCACTTTCTCTTTCTTCAATCCAGCGCAGTCGCGTAGATAACTAGTTAATCCTCCTCCGGATGTTCTAGCACTAGCGCGGACGCCCTCGACTGTTAGCGCGGGCGCGCTATTAGGCAGATTTTCCGCCAACTCTTCCAAATCATCATTAATAATCTCCTGAAGGACTTCATCCTTTGCACATAGGTCCACCTCTTTAATGCCCAAATTCCCCTCTTCAACATGTTCTTCTTGGTCAGGAACGTATTCAATAACAAGGCAATTTTCTTTCTCGAGGCGCTTCAATTCAGCCTCCCTTCGTGCCTTCGAACGCTGAATTATTTTCGTATAAAGATCGATTTGGACACCACAACGTTTGGCTTCTGCCCAAACAGCATCCCTTTGGTCGCGATACTTATCCACCAAAAACTGATTACTTGCATGAAGTCGGCCCCTTTGAATCTCAGATTCAAAATAAAGCATCACGTCATTCTTAACGTCGGCCTCCTTGTCAAGTTTATTAAACATTATGGAAAATTTTCGTACCTGACAACGACCATGCTTCAGACACATATCAATCTTCTCAAGAAGTGATTTTTCTTCTCCCCCATCGTTAGTTCTATTCTCCCGTCCAATCAGACCATCATGGCGGTGGTGTTCCCCATGAGGACCATGTTGATTGTTTGGGTTGACATCGCCACCATCTACTCGCAGTCCCGCCAAGGCCGCTAATAATTGGGTGTGTTGCTCTCTTTGGAGGGCTTCTTGTCGCTCCGCGCGTTCCCTATATTCGCGTTCTTGTCGCTCCACACGTTCCCTATATTCGCGATCTTGAGTTGCTATGCGCTCTAGGATTGCTGCAAGAGTGGCTTGCGTGTCTCCGTTGGCTCCACCGGGATTGGCCATCATCCAAGGATCGCTCCTGCTCTGATACCAACTGATGTAAACGCAGCGGAAT
The DNA here is from genome assembly GCA_022495995.1 of Adenophora triphylla var. japonica. Taxonomy (NCBI): domain Eukaryota; kingdom Viridiplantae; phylum Streptophyta; class Magnoliopsida; order Asterales; family Campanulaceae; genus Adenophora; species Adenophora triphylla. The sequence goes on from JAFEMH010003509.1 coordinate 201,812, forward strand.
GATATAGGAATTAATCAATAATGATTAAAACCTCTGCAGGAATTAAAGGAATTCCCAAGAACTCAAGAACGAATTCTTTCAATAAAACACGAACTTTGCAAGATGCAAATTGAAATTTAATTGATAAAAGTCTAATTTTCGGAATTACAATGAAGGCCTATTTTATAGTGCCCATAAAACTTGAACAAGAATCCTAAACCTTCTAAAATTAATCCTAACCTATATAGTAACCTAATAGAACTTAAAAACTAGTAGATCTCTTCAAAATCTATTCTAAAACTACCTATAATCAACCAATTAAAATTAAATCCGAAAATACAAATGAAATAATAAAAGATACAAAAATAATTAACATCCCAATTTACATCAGGACGTCTCCAGTTTTGAGTTCATCTGTGCATCATTATTACGTTTTCTTTTTAGGTGATTACTCTAAGTTTCTGTGGTTGTTTCCTATCGCCAATAAATCAGAGGTGTACACTACTTTTCTTTATTTTCGTGCTTACATACGCACTCTATTTGAATGTGACATAAAACCATTCAATGTGATAATGTGCGTGAGTTTTATAATGCACATTTTTGAAATATTTGCAAACAAATGGTCTTGATTTCTGTCTCTGTTGTCCTTATAATTCTTCTCAAAATGGAACGGTTGAGCGAAAAATCCGTACCATTAATAACACTCTTCGCATATTATTAGCTCATGCACCTCTTCTGCCAATTTTTTGGCACCATACGACTCAAATGGCCACATATCTCTTAAATGTCCATCCTAACATGTCTTTATCATTTAATCTCCCCTTATCATGCGTTATGCGCGGGATCTATCCTATGATCATCTCCGAGTGTTTGGGAGTCTATGTTATCCGTTGTTTCCTTCTACAAAAATTAATAAACTTCAGGCCCGTTCTACTCCATGTGTTTTTTAGGGTATCCGACTAATCATCGGGGATTTGAGTGTTTTGACTTGTCCTCTCGTTCCAATTATTATAAATCGACATGTTTTGATTGATGAGGAAGCCTTTCTTGTTTCTTCCTTGCCAAATTCGGCCAAACCCACCTATGATTTCTTAGATTGTGCTCTGTCTCCTTTTGTCGTCCAACATTGGGCCGAGTCTACCTCGCAACCTACTCCTCTGACAGTTCAGCTCGTGGCATCTCCTCCCCCTTCGCCACACACATATTTTGACCCTACCACCATTGGGCCAACCTCTTATCCTCACAAGCTGCCCACTTCTCCGCCCCCTAGTGTTCGGCCAACTACTCAGTTACTCAGAGCATGAGGGGTATTCATAAGCCTAAGGTCCAATTTAATCTTCTTGCGTCTATAATTGAATCTCCCCTTCCCTGCTCTCCTATTGATACTCTAAATGACCCTAATTGAAAATTAGCCATGTTTAATGAGTTTACAGCTCTTATTAAAAACTAGTGAGTAACCCGTCGAAATTCGACGGGCATATTGAGGCTATTTATTCAAGGCACTTTTCTTTGTCCTTCTTTCATGAGAGATACGGTGAGCCAAATTTTGATGTTCCCTCCTGTCATTGTCCCTCACTTACACAACCACTCACTTCTTTCACTGTACTAATTCACATCAGTCTTCATATCAACCATTTTCCAATATCACTTGTAATAAAAAATTAAGCTAATATTAGTTTTTGCTTTTTGAAAACAATATTTAGTTTTTGATATGAACCAAAGAGAGATGTGCAATATTTAGTATGGAACAAATAAATATTTTACTACTATTTTCAATCAAGCCAAAATAAATGTCCATTTGACATCATGGAGGGGGTTGTTTTACAATAATGGGCATTCTTTTCTGGATGGAGGGGTATACTTACAAGTACTGCACAAAGGGCAGAAGATTTGGGCTCAGATCCCCGTTTCCCTTTTGAACCTGGTGCAGGTAGCCTAGGCTTGGGCATTTTCAATTTTTTTTTTGGCCTATGCTACTACATGGCACGAACACATGCATACTTACAAGTAGTTGATCCCTCCACCTCCAGGCTCCAGCCTTCCCCAAGAATACCAATCCCAGCACTAACCGAGTCAAAACTAAATTAACACTTGAACACTTCAAAATATAAAAAAAAATTCAACAATAATACAAAACTAAATTTTTTCTATCTGGGCTCTGACTCTTGCTAGAGCTACGCCTCTTGGGGCTTTTGCTCACGTGCTTGTGAAGCTAAACATACACAACAAAAATTCAACAACAATACAAAACATAAATGGTCATGCTAATACTTGTGATTATAGATAATCTTTTATTGCTAAAACATATTGGTACATAAACATGCTCCATTTACACTGTGCTTTTCAACAAAAATTTCACAATATGCTAATGTTAGTTCTACTGGGATCCCTTATCTCTAACACCAATGTAGAATAGTTCAAAAAATTGTTATCTTCAGGTATATCTTGACTCTTACTTTCAGGAAGACGAACTAAATATCATTGAAATTTTAACAGCATGAGAACCTACCTTCATCTCTTGCTTTAATAAGATAAGAACGTTAGATAAAATAATTATACTTGAGATAGAATCTTAGCTCCGTGCCAAAAGACGAACAATCTCATTCAACTTCTTCGGTCAACAAATAGTTATCTCAAAGTCACTGTTTGGTTATATTCACTTCTATCACCACAAAGGATAACTACTTCTACAAATCAAATTCGCAACTGGAAATGAGCACCGAAAAACAAAATCCAATAACATATAAATGAAATAGTGCATTTATCAGAGTACTTATGTTGGTAAAAGCACTTGTGCATTTTACTGTGATAAAACAAACTTGTGAGTCAATCATAAAAGTCAAAATTCAGTTGTCTTCTCTTTTTTCAACTTTTCATACTAAATGGTTTTCAAAAAATGCATATTTGTTCAAAAGTGCTACACACACACACACACACATATGAGCAATATACACATTGCAAAGGGAGATAAAAGAAAAACGATAATAAAGAAAGTAGTGCATTTATATAGCATCGTAGAGACAAACTTCACTTTTGATAAACTAGCAGTACCCCCGTGCGATGCACGGACAGTTACTAACACATAACTGATCGAAATCGAAACAAATACAAAATAAAATAGAGATGTTTGACATTGTAAAACAATTCTTTGAAAATTATATTGCCTCAATGAATTTACTTGTCTCAAAAAATAATATTTATTTTTTGACACACGAAGATACAAACATTATAAAGATTAATTTTATCAAAATAATACTACTTCGGATAAAAAAAATAAAAGACTATCTTCATCCCAATGAATATTTTATAAAATATTACTTAAGTTGTTTAAAAAAATAATGTCATATTTTGAAACGAAGGTACTAACATTACAATATTTCAAAAATGAATATTACTTTCGATTCGAAATGAATAACCCAAAAATAATACTACAATTTTTTTACAAAAAAAATGAGCATTGTTTCCTTCAGCCCAATGAATATTTTAAAAAATAATACTACTTCATTCGCCTCTGCAATTAATGTTTGTAATGTTAGTGTCTTCGTCTAAAAATATTACATTAATTTTTTAGAAGAATAAAGTAGTAATATTTTTTAAAATGTTCATTGAGACGAAAGAAGCAATGTTCATTTTTTTTGGACATATAAAAAAATTCTACTTTTTAACAAAAATAAATTCCTTCAATTCAAAAAATGAATATTACTTTCATCCCATAATTAATACTACTTTGTATATAAAAAAAAAAAATACTTCCTTTGCCTCAATGAATTTACTTGGCTCAAAAATTAATATTTATTTTTTGACACGAAGACACGAACATTATAAACATTAATTTTTACAAAATAATACTACTTCGGGTAAAAAATAAATTAATATATTCGTCAAAAGGAATATTTTATACAATATTACTTAATATGTTTAAAAATTAATGTCAAATTTTGAAACGAAGGAACTAACATTACAAACAATAATTTATATTTAAAAAGTAAAATTATGATTATTATTATCATCATTTATAATAAAAAAATATACTGCAAACTTAATTAATTTAAAAAAAAAAGATATTGAAAAATTAAAAAGAAAAATAAAGAAAGGATAATTAAGAAATTTATATTTAAGAAAGAGTGTTTTTTTTGTTTCCAAATTAAATGAAATTAGTCTCTAATTAAAGAGAAAAAAAATTATGAATTTTTGTGTACAAATTTTAATTTATTTTTTTTTTATAAAATAATTGAGGTCGAAAAAAGGGGAGGAAAAATAAAAATCTGAAATAAAACGGTCCAATCAGAGTGCGACACGTGTGGCTTTAAAAAAAAAAGAAAAAACCATTACGCGTCAAACGCGCCTTTGTGGGCGCGTGTGACGCACGCGCCAATGACAGCTTGACACGTATCCTCTCCGCCTTGTTTATTGCCAAAATGCCACCGAGTGAAATTACGAAAATGCCCCTCGTTTTTGGCTCCAAGGCTGTGCTCCTTTTATATTACTTTAGATATATAGATATACATATATATATGTAGATATATATATATATATGAACAGAGCCAACAACGCAAGGGGGTAAATTGACCCTCCTTTCCCATAAAACTCTACATATATCCAATTATTTTTTTATTATTATTTGAACCGATATCCCATTTTTTTAATGTTTACAACAAATAATACTTTCAGAAAATGCTTATGAGTTATCCAAACTGTATGCTCAAAAGACGACAATTAAAATAAAACAAACAGAAAAGCAAGTTGTTTTATATATTGTGAAAACATTCTTGAATACTATATTGTTAGTACAAACATCAAAGTGGTAAGTATTATTATCATTACATATCAATATTTAAAATAATTTACCTTGTAACTCTGGATGTAGCGACATATAATTCTTCATGACAAAATTTTGATTTTTTTCAAAATAAAAACTAATTATTTATATAAAAAAAATATAACTCATTCTAGGATGAAGGGAGCTATAAAATTATTTAAATTGCAAAGTAGATGAAACATTGATTAATATAAAGAGCAACTATAGAGACAACATTTACTACTCAATATATCTTAAAATGAACGAATGACCCATTTTAAATATATAGATGGAGACTTAAAAAATTGAGACCAAGGTTTTAGTAAAATGAGTACATACACCATTTCCTACCCACATTAAAAAAATCAAAAATAAAATGAATTGAAATAATAATTTCTTTATCTAAAAATATTATTTATTTTCTTCACTAATTTTTTCTTTTTCTCAATCAAATTAATTCCTATATTATAAATACACAATTTTTTGAGACGAATAGAAAAATCGATAACTTTATTAATACTTTATTTACTATGCTTCAAAAATTTATTTTAAAAAAAATAAAAAAATTATTTGATATATCGAACTACAATAAACAAAATAACCATATTACCCCATCCCACTTATTAAATGGAAAACAAAATCGACATTCCATATATATATAGATATTGATTATTATTATATTAAATAACCATATATACTTTATAAATAATGGTTTTGTTTTAAAAAATTCAACACCATCCCAACTCATCATCCTATACCCCACCACTTTTACTTTATTTTAGATTCTTTATTTTTATAATTAATAAAATTATTATTATTATTATTATTATTATTATTATTATTATTATTATTATTATTATTATTATTATTATTATTATTATTATTATTATTATTATTATTATTATTATTATTATTATTATTATTATTATTATTATCATTTATAATTAAAAATAAATACTTGACACTTAATTAATTTTTACTTAAAATATAATTTAAAAAAAGGAAATTAACAAAGGATAATCAAGAAATTTATATTTAAAAAAGATATTTTTTTTTCTTCAAAAATAATTTTTACTAAAAACATATTGAAAAATTAAAAAGGAAAATTAACAAAGGATAATTAAGAAATTAACATTTAAAATGAAGGTATTTTTTTTTGTCCAAATCGAATGAAAATAGTCTCTATTTAAAGAGAAAAAAAAATTATGAATTTTGGTGTAAATTTTTTTTTTTTTTAAAATAATTTATTATAAAATAATTTAGGTAAAAGAAATGGGTGAAAAAAAAAATCAAAATCCAACCAACCAATAAAACAATGCCAAGTGTACAAGCCAAAAAAAAAAAAAAAAAAAAAAGCAAACAAAAGTCAGCTTCTTCATGGGATTCACGCGCTGTTGTAGGCGCGTGTTTCACACGCGCCATTGAATTGTCCAAAACGCCCTCCACTAAATAAACGACACGTGTGCAAATGTCCCAAAAAAACATTAAAAATAAATTTCAGCCTACCAAAGCTTGCCACGTGTCCTTTAAGTCCTATTTTTTGCCATTTTGCCACCAGCTGAAATGTCTAAAATACCCCTCGAAGGCAAAAAAATTACCACTTGCTTCCTTTATATATAGTATAGATATTTTCTTTGAAAACTTGAATTGTGCATATTATTCTGCTTGCTTAGGTTGCACAAGATACTTTCTCAAAAACAATTGTTAGAAGTCTCCAGAATGCTTATATAAAATATTGGGCACTTAAAACAGTAATCTAAGCATACCTGTTCGCTGAGAAAACTTGGGACACAGAATCTTTGACCCATCAGCCATGTGTTTATAAGGAAAATGGTTTTCTAAAGCAGCATGATCATTGGTTAACTGTGATATAAATTTGTTAAACCATCTTTAAACTTAATATTGGAGGTTTCATATCAGAAAAAAATTAACATGAGAACAAATTTAATTCAAAGGACAGTTCAGTTTAGTTAAGAGTAAATTATTACATCAAACTTGATCTTATACACTATAGTACTATACTTAAGTTGACTGAAAATTCTACAAATTGTAATTTTCGGAGTACAAGTTAATTATTAAACTGTGATTAAGAAAACCTAAAATATAATTTATCAATACAGACCAGTTGGAGCGCCATGAAAATACAATACTTAAAGACGATAATAATAAGTTGCGAATTGAGAATATTGCAATTACCTGAATGTGTTGAATGTGTCGCAGGAGAGCAGGAGAAAGATGGTGGCAGGTATTGAAAGAAATAGAATGGTAGGGTTGTTGAGTTTTTTATTTTTAAGGATTGTGTAAATAAAATTATCTTTTATCAGTGTTTAAGATAGATGAATTTAAAATCATCACTTATCCATCCAAGTTTGAATTTTAGATAGAAGTTAAATGAATCATACTTTTTATTTTCTAATAATTCGAATTTCTATTGATTTCTAGAAACTGCATTCGAAATTTATGGTTAAAGGTATGATCAGAAGCATAAATTTAGAGTTATTGTGCAATTGAAACTCTTAAACACAACAACTGCTAACTCACATGTGAATTCTGACATCTCTTTTAAATTTCAAAAACTACTAATTATTAATAAGAGATATACTACATTTATTTGACTAACTTCCACGTTTTTTGCTTTTGCTCACAGTAAGTTATTGGACTCCCAAAGTCAATCAATCCTAATCTCAACAAACAAACACAAATTCACATTTATATGTATTTAAAAATTTAATTTAAAAATTGAAAATTACTAATTACTAAATAGAATGGATGACGATTGACGAATGAGAAATCGCCACGTGGAATTCCACGTCATAAGTCCACGTGGCAAGCCGTGGGCACGACATTTTCTTCTGCTTTAATATTATATAGATAAGACGTGGGAGTTGGTGCCCCATCCACCTTGATACCAATATCATTCATTCCATGTGGATAGTTACTTATAAGCACAGGTCAGATGGGTCTTTTGAACAACACAAGACACGATTGGTTGGTGATTGGAAAACTCAACGGGTCGGAATTGATTGTGGTGAGACGTTTAGTCATGTATATGAGATCCACTTGTAACGCTCATTTAAAGTAAAATATTCCTAACTTATTTTCTTTCTACCACTTTATATTTGATATTTACTACATTTTTTTTTTAGTTCCAGTCCATTCAGTTTTTATAACCATTGTAATGGACAGAGGGAGGGAGTATACATAAATTTATTAGGTCATTCAATCTCTTTAGACTTAGACGATATACATCAAACCAATAACATAACCAAATACCCTATTCTGTTGCAAAATAATATTTCTACTTTTTCTTCCGTTAATTTAAAGGAACTTTGAGAAATAATTATAAATTAATTTAATTATAATAATGTAAATTTAAAACTTGTAATTAATAAACCATCAACAATAATATCAATAACAAGTTTTACATTTTCATTAGGATAATTAAATCAATCTAAAATAATTGTTCAAAATTTATTTATAGTAATAATGAAAAATATGGAAAGATTATTTCACGACAGATGGAGTACGGAATAGGGTATTGCATGACTTTGATTTGCTATGCGATTATTGTGCACTGATTCGTTAAAACAAAATCACCTTGAATCAATTGAATTTACCACAAGTTCAATCAATAATTCATGAATAATGCTGATTATAACATATGTGGCCATAGAAAATTTTATGATAAATACGATATGCATAAAGAGCAAAATGGATACTTTTGATATATGATAAATATGCAATACCATGAAAATAAAATGATCATTATGAAAAGTAAAAATTGCAAATAAAATCACTGTACTATTCAGTTTTTGCGCGTTTCACCACTAACCTAATTATATCTGCATGCAACACATTAAACTAATTTATTGCATACAACACATTAAACTAATTTATTTTTGAATCCATGGTCACATACTCACTTTTACTAACAAAGTTTTTTCCTTTTAAATGGTCATGTGCAGAGCATTTGATCAAATTATAAGGGGTATTTTTCGATAGTTCACTTACCGTTAACTTTTTGTGTGTTTAACTTGTTCTAAATAGATCCTGACTTAATAATCTTTTCATATGTCACCATTTATCTTTTATTTTTTACTTTAGATATAAATATTTACTTTTGTTTTCAATTATGCCATCTTTTCCATTAAATGTAACAATCACCACCACCATCAAAGTTAACATTATCTAACCATACCACCACTGTAACCAAGCTGCAATCTAACCAGTTGATTCAATCCCTCGTACCCCAAATCATTAAAACCCCAGATCCGGGCAGAATTCAAAAAGAAAAAAGAATTTTGAAATCACATTTGAAAAATCATTAAAACCTCATAACTGGTTTTTATAAACCTCTTACCCAAATATGGGAATCTGTTTAGTTTGACCATGACTAAGAGTGGTGCAGGAATAAGTGGGGCATGGGAAGGCGGGGCAGAATAAGAGAAGAGATGATAGGAGGATGGGAGGGGGAAAGTGTGGGGAAGGCAGTAGGAAGGGAAGGGTTTCTCGTAGGTGGGGAAGAGGAATGGGGTAGAATTAAAGAGAGATGGGAGGTAGGGGAGGGGGAAGGGGAAAGGCGGCGATGAAGTTGATTAACATGTTTTAGTTCGATAGATGAATCGGTTTGGGTCACCGATTTGGCCATGTCGGTTGGTTTGTCAATCGAAATTGAGCTAAGGAAAGTGAAAAGAGACCATTTCTCAAATAAGTAAAGGAAATAGAGAGGATGTTGCCACATATTTATGACACCCATAACCACATCACAATACAACTCATCAAAGGAATGTCAGGTCATCAAATGACATGGATGAAGCAAGTCAGCAAATTATTCTAGAAGATCCATTTTGGATGGTGCATGCATATACTGCAGGTGGCAGAGAGAGAGAAAGGAATAAAAATTTGTTATTAGATTCTTGTATAGATGTATGTGTGTATGTATAGATTTCTTAGTGTATAAATAGGAGCCATTCTCATCCATTGTAAACACATAGAGAAAATTTGTTTTCATACTGAATATAGCAAGGTTAAAACCACTGTCCACTTATATTTGTATTTATTTTTCTGCAGGTTCTTGTTCCTTATTCAAACTTCATTCAATTCAATCTCATTATTATCAACTTCATCTATTATGAATTTCGCTACTCATATCTTTTACATGGTATCAGAGCATTGATTCTGATAGATTATATTATCATTTCAATTCATTCAGAAGAAAATTAACACTCTTTCTTCTTTATCAGCTCAATTTATATCTTAATCATCCAGTGTTCGATAAATTGTCTCAAACAACTTTTTCCATCATTTTATTTATAATTTTCTCCTGTCATTTTAACTTTGGTCTGTTACTGATTTTTTTTTGTTTTCTTTCTTTTTCAATTTCTCTTGTCTCAACATGAATTAATATTTGATCAATATGTCTGATAATAACAGTGAAGATGATGTTAATTTTAATATTGGATCAGCCACCTCAAATCTAAAACCTCATGAAATTCCTAGCAGTCCTTACTATTTGCTTCCCTCCGACCACAACATTAATGCTGTAATCATCACTCCTCTCTTGGACGGGACTAATTATCTTACTTGGTCTAAGAGGTTCATTAGAAGCATAATAGTTAAGAACAAGCTAGGATTGATTGATGGTACTATTACTGCACCCGATAGTAAAGACCCTGTTTACCCCAGTTGGATCAAGTGCAACACTGTTATCACCTCTTGGATGATTAACTCTGTTTCAAATGAAATATATGCTATTATATTCTACATTGAATCTGCTCATGAAATATGGAATAGGATCAAAGCAAGATTGATCAACCTAATAATGTAAGGATTTACCATCTTCAGCAAGAACTCAGTCTCTTAGAACAAGGAACCATGTCTGTCACAGACTATTTCACTAGGCTCAATGGCATGTGGGAAGAGCTTCACAACTATATGCCTTTGCCAACATGTACCTGTGAGCTGTGCACTTGCAATGCTATCAAAACAATGGCTGATGTCCAACAATCAGATCATTTCTTCAAATATCTTATGGGGGTCAATGAGGTGTTTAAGCATGTTAGGAGTCAGATTATTCTCATGACTCCTTTTCCTTTTCTGGATAAAGTTTACTCCATGGTGTTAAGAGAAGAAAGACAGAAGATGCCCAAAATCCAAAACAATCTTACTTTGTAAGCTTCTGTCATGTTTGTTAACAAAAGAAAAGAAAGAGAGAGACATGTATTCACTGTGGAAAGAACAATCACACTAAAGAAAGATGCTATAGGTTGATTGGTTTTCCTTCTACTTTCAAATTTACCAAAAGCAAGCCTGGATATGGGCCTCAACAAGAATTTTCACCCACGATCAGAAATCAAATTAAGATCGACCCATTAAAAAAAGAACCTATTTGAGTGCGCCTGATGATCGAAAAATCGCCGGCGAAGTGGGGGAGAGATGGCTGCCATGGAAGTGGGGGAGGAAGAGGGAGACAAAAGGGTAGAAAGAGGATGAGTAAGAATGACCGAATGAGAGGGGAGGGGAGGCTGCCATGGAAGTGGGGGAGGAAGAGGGAGACAGAGAGGGGAGAGAGTTCAATTTAGGTTATTTTTCTTTTTTTTTTTCCTTTTCAATTCAACCCCTATGGTTTATAAAAAGAAAATTAAACCCTATAGATTAAAGTTTACTCTTAATACCTAAATACCAAAAATACCCCTGAAAAAATGTCAAATGGAATGACACATGTCTATTTAACGGAAAAAACTAACCCAGTTAGTAAATATGATCAAGGATGCAAAAATAAATTAGTTTAATGTGTTGTAAGCAAAAATAAATTAGTTTAATGTGTTGTATGCAAAAAATATTAGTTTAGTGATGAAAATCGCAAAAACTGAAAAGTACATTGATTTTATTTTCAATTTTCCTTATGAAAAATAGGACATAAAAGGTATTATGGAGAATATGACAACCTATACAAGCAAATGTTTTATCATGGACTTTAGGAATAAAGCCCACACTTACTATAAATACAAAGAAAGCCTTTCATTTCAACTAAATTCAGGTCCACTCTCTCACTCTTTTCCTCCCAAAACCTCAAATCTATCTCTATGTTCAATGTTTATACAATCAAATAATGGATTGATGATTATGACACTTTTGAGGGGAAGAGCTCCCACTCCTAACGATGTCTTGTTTTGTATATCACCATCAAAGATTTTAGATCGTGGTCAACCATGTATTATATCTAGCTTGATAACCCTCAGTGAGTGATTTTTTTTTTTTTTAGCATCGCTAGATTTCCACAACGATATGATATGAGAATTTTCATGAGTAAACCAATCGCTTTCATTATTTCTTCACACTATCGCATTTTGCTTATCCTAATTTTAGGCACCTATTAATTCAAACAAAGGCCCGCTCCTTCCATCTCTTTACTGCTCCGCCGCACCATAATTAATTAAAATTGATGTGAATTTTACTGTTTTGAAAGTCCGCCCGACCATTATGCTACAGAAATTTGAAATTTTGAGTACGCCCCTCATTAATACTCCCTCCTTTTTTAAAAGATTGTTCTGTTGTATATTTTGCAATTATTAAGGAAGAGCTTCACCTTCTTGTACCATAGTAGATTTGCACTAAAATTCATGTCTAAGTTTAAAAATGGGACATACTTTTTGGGACAAGCCAAAATGGCAAATATGACAATCTTTTCAGGGACGGAGGGATTTCAGGGACGGAGTATAAATTAAAAAAAGAAAGTGAGTTAATTTTGGGAATAATTGTAACCTCAAAATGTGTAGGCCTAAGGTGGGCTTTCCAGGAGTTGGTAAACCCATATCAGTCTATGCGACCCACTCCATGGTGGAACCTGAGTTGATATGTGGGCTGGGCTCTTAGGGCCATTTATTTAATTTGTAATAGTTTGGTTCCAATTTAAATATCACAAATATTTCCTGTAACCCAAAGTAGGTGTAATTACATTCAATTCAATTCAATATAGATGCACTTTATTTATGTGGGGTGGATTCTATGTGTTACTTTTTTTTTTTCGTCCTAAAATAAATATTCATATGCTTTTTGATCGCGCAGGAAAGCGTGTGGGCTCAGTTCTTTGTGTCCAGCAATGAGTGAGCTAGCTTTGGATCTGCACAGCACAAGAAACAAGGGTGAAATCGCGGGGTCTTCCTAGTTTCCTCCGGCGTAAGAGTAAGATGGTGGACTGGAAATATGTAGATAATGTGATATGTGTGAGGGTACGTAAAATGTGTAGTAGAACATTACCTTTGTTCATGTTGTTACTCTCTTATTTATAGTAGGAACAGTGATGTTAGGGTTTTCACCAGAGCCGTTGGATTGGATGGTCTCCAACCGTTAGATCAGCTCTGTCTTCTAGGTGTACACGTGTCACGCTGGGATTGGTCCGTCTATGTAAGGACACTGCAGCTTCTGACATTGATAAGCACCTTGCCTTATAAGGGAAAGTCAACCTGCGTACCTTTTGTAGTTATTACTGATTGCATGATTGCACGTGTAACAAGGCACTGTAGTAGGTCTAACATTATCCCAAATTAGCTAATTAACCAAGCTTGTTGAGGAAGCTTAACAGAAGAGACGACCCTGAGCCGTACGTCCGTACGGGTCGTCTCCTCGAGGTATGATTCGACGAGAGAGAGTCGATCGTTCAACGGCGACGCTCACTTCGGACGAGTGCCGGTTGGAGCCGAGGGAAGGCTCGTCGTTAGATGGGCTTAGCCCATGGTCGACGATCTCTTCTTGGTGTACCGACGGGCTAAAAGTTTACCCCTTTCCTTAATGGTACAATGGCTCGTCGCTTGGATGGGCTCGGTCGCTCGGTGGCGACGACTGCCAACCAGTGTTGGATAGGCCATGACCCAAGGCTTTGATTCGATCCTTTGATGGGCCTATCGGGCCCCCAAGCTCGTAGGAAAGTATTGGGCTCGGCCCATCACGTAATATTCCGTTCAGCTGCCCCCAACTCACGGTCGTCTGACGGGCCTGAGTTGTCATTTTCCCTCCAACATAATCCGTACGACCTTCAATTTGAATTTTGAATTATGATGATGTCAGCATTGGTGACGTGGGCGGCTGAGATCTCTTCTTTGGTTGACACGTGTCCCTTGAGGGGACATTCTCCTCGGAAGTTGCAGAGGGTATTTAATGCCCCTCATCATTCCGCCTTTTGGGTTTCCCAGGAACAAACTGTTCATTTTCTCCCCATATAAAAGCTTTCTCCCCCCAACATTTCAAACTTTTCATACCCTTGATCAGTGAGAGCAAAGTTAGAGAGGCGATTTCCGGCCACCATCAAAAAGAATTCCGGCAGCAAGGATCACTGTCTCCGGCAACCATAACCGCTCTGGCAACTCCGTTTGTGAGGTATCTAGGCGCCTGGATAAGAGATTTCTTTGAACTTCCGCCGGAAAACTCATCGGAAAGAGCATCTCCCAATCCATTACCAGGTAATATCTTCATCTGTTCTTCATTTTCTGGGTTTTTTCATTGGGTTTGTAGAGGTTAGTCAAATGGGACCAAGAACCATCAGTTTCGAGAGAGGTGTCAAGTTTGGCTTTGGGTTGAATCAAAGGGTTTATAAATGTGCCAAGGGGATTTGGAGGGAGATTCCTTTATCTGAGTGTTCTTCAATCTTGGAGAAGTTCAATTTTGAGAATGAGCCCTTGGGGTTCCCGGAGGAGATGTCTTAGGGGATTTTGAGGACGGTGACCCAACGGTAACTCCCTTCAGTCAATGAACGATCCGCCCACCCATATTAGGACCCACTATTCTTTGTTCCGTCGTGATTCAATTAGTGGCTTTGGTCGTAGGGAATCTAGGTCGCCATTAGGTAGGTCGTCGCCACGGATGTTAGGATCGATTCCCTCTCTTATCTCCTTGTTTTGTAGAAATGGATCACGACGGGCGTCCTAGCCACCGGCCCTGTAGTAAACGAGGCCGACAAGTGTTGGGGGTGATCGACGGCTAAGGCCTTTCACACATTTGTACAAATTGGATCAAGTGACAAATGCGACTTTGGAGGTGGAGCAGAGGGAGACGGGCTATTCCCAAGATCGAGCTTAAGAAATCGAATGTGGGGAAGCAATGATCGACGCTCTACGAGGGTCATTCGTAGTCCAAGCTTCGACCTATAAGCCGGAACATCTCAAATTAGCGCAGTAGTATGGACCTCGTCGTCAATCCTTACCGACTCAAAGAAGGAGAAGGTGGGCTTCTTCTATAAATGCTTCGAGTTCGGCCTAAGATTGCCTTTAGACCCCTCCATCAACGAATTCTTGGAGGACTCCGCCTGTGTGCCCATGGAAGTCAGTGCCAATACCATCAGAATTTTGTCTGGCTTTGCCGTCGTATGCAGATTCCTTGGCTACGAGCCATGCAACAAAGTATTCCGTCAATACTATCGGACGACCCGGAATATTTCCAAAGGGAAAACGACGGTTAGTGTGTCTTCGATCAGGAACGCACGGAACTTTTTCTTGGATATTCCTAACAAAGTGTATGGGAGAACCACTTGATACTGGTGGAAAGCCGAGTGGGGTGGCAATTCCCTTTCCCAGAGGGCAATAAGCCAGTTGATGAGAAGTACATCTTCCAAGCTCCGTGGGCCGACGAGCTAAAGAAAAAGTTGGATGATTTGTTGGATCTTGGCTACGAGCCATGCAACAAAGTATTCCGTCAATACTATCCTGACTGGGTCGTCCACCAGGAGTTTGTTTTTAAAGATAACTGTGTGAACTGTGCGACGGCACGAACTGGTCGTATTGAGGAGAGCTGCGACCACCTTGAAATGAATGGGGGTTGGGCTCCTGCTATCTTTTTAATTTTGATCATTTCTTGTCTCGTCGTGAGTAAAGACTAATCTCTTTTTACTTGGTTGTTTTGCAGTCCTTACCCAAGAAGACGTCGACAGAATTGAGAAAAAGATAATGGACGGAGCCATCAGAGCCAGTGATAGGGGCACCAAGAAGAAAGAAAGGGCTGCGACCCGTGCCATACTTGATCGTCAGGAGAAGCAGACGACGAGGAATGAGCAACTCCCCAAGGATCCTATGGGTGCCATCCCAATGATTGAGAGAGAGCCCGTCGTTGAGGGGCTGAACACTGGAGGCCGTCAGGCCATTGTTGATGCGGCTGAGAGAGCGGTAGGGATGGAGATTGATTCAAACGTGGATACTAGTGGAGCTCAAACGGCCGTTGCCACGAGGCCGAGCATATTGAGGTGGAGAGCACGGATTCAAACCCCGAACTTCGCGACCCCCGTTGGTCGTGCCTCCAAAAAGAGAAAAGGGCATCTCGTCGACCCTCCTAGCACGTCGGACCCCTCTACTCCAAGGGCCGATGCTCCAGGCTCGTCTTCAGCGGTCTTGTCTAAGACCAAGGCCAAAGAGATGGCGACCTCAATTGCTAAAGCCTCTCATATAACTGGGATCCCGTATTTGCAGAGAAATGGCAATGCGCTCTTGCTGGGGACGGCTCTGACAAGGCGTGGACGGGATGTTGAGTTGACCCGTCGGATGAAGGAGGCCAATCTTACCCCTGAAACCTTTCATGCCCGTCTAGGGCTAATTCAGACTGAGGTACTTCGAATTAAAGTTTATGTTTTTCTCCGTCTCTTTATACTTGTGCTAATAATTTAACCCATTGCGGTATGCGTCCGATGATGGACGCCATGACGTCGGGTTATAGGGAATGTCTTGATGCCGAGCTTCGGGGCAACGAGCAATTACGAAGGCCGTCGGTGATAAGGGGACTACGAGTAAAAGTTGAAGGAGGCGGAGACCAACGTCGGCGAGCTCACTCTTGCCCACGAGCTCTTGGTGAATGAAAAGGATAACCTTCTGAAGGAGATGGATACCTTGATGGAAGGGAAAACCAAAGCTGAGGCTGACTCGAAGGTGTTCTCTGACGGCCTTCGCGTTGTGAGAACAAGCTTCGTGAAGGCGACGGCTCATATTGAAGCGATGAAGATGAGCCGTGATGCTGAGTTGGCCCAAGCCAGGCTCGATGCTGTCAACGACTTCCAGAAAAGCGCCGAGTGCCTTCAACTGGTCACCAAGCATGCTAGTGGGTTTTTCAAAGATGGGGCTAAGCACATGGCTAGGCGGCTTTTGTTGGACCCTGCAATAAAAGATCTTCTCTCCGTCCGGAAGTTGGCCGACCTTTGCACGGAGGAAGCTCACGACGACGAAGCACGCTCGGTCCATCCCCTCGTCCCCTATACTGACAATGATTTCCTCATCATAAGGGAGGACGACGCCAAAGCCGGAAAAGACGAGTGGCCTATCCCTGCCGTCGTCCCAGGGAACTTCGACGCCTATTACAAATACTTCGTTGAAGACGGCCCTGACCCCGACGCAGCCTCCTTCGTATGCCGACGGTGCTCAGTAGTTTATTTCATTGAAAAAATTTTGTAATGTTCCTAAACAATGTTTAGTTTGATTTGGTTGTGGCTCCAAACATTGTCTCAAAACAATTTTTATTTTCTATAATGTAGTCGGCCTGTTTCCTCATTCGTTTAGAGGGGGTCGTACGTAAAATATTTGCTTTATGTTTAAGTTATTCCATGCCTTTGTGTTCTGTCAGTTAATCTATGTTAACGTAGATGGTATGTGATAACTTGTTTGACGAGTAAGTTTGAGTACAAGTATAGATGGTCGTTGTTAGTGACGACTAGAAATTAGGTCGTCCTAATGTGGTCGACACTTGTTCAAACTTGTATTTTCTCAACTTCTCAATGGCTCGTAGGAATAGTACGAAGGTTCATAGGTTTCTTGCTCGTAGGCAAGATTCTATGGACGAGTCGTCTTATTCCGTTATAGCGTTCGACGAAGTCTGGCTTCGTCTAACCTTTATACTTGGCTAAAGTGAGTGTAAGTGTCGAAGTCTTTGCTACGACTGATCTTTATACTTGATCAAAGTAGTTGTAGGGGTCGAAGTCAGGCTTCAACCGCCTTAAGCTTTGGTTTGCAATGAACGAGGTTCGGCGAAGTGGTGAGTTTTCATTGATAACTTCTGATTAACAACTGCGTATTGACAACTCATTTACTTCCTACGACCTGGGGACTTATAGGTTATCCCTTACAGACTTCAAAAATTACAGACCTCAAAAACTTCTTACAAAATGACAATCAAAAATTCAAATTGAGAACCACAAAATGGGTGCCCTGAGGGCGCTGAATGTTATCGGCGACGACGATCAAAAGTAATACTTCATCAGATGATTGGCGTGCCATGGATGCTTGAGATGTTCACCGTTGGGCTTAGATAGGCGGTAGGTTCCTTCTCTGACCACACTTGTGATAACGTATGGTCCTTCCCAATTGGGGGAGAGTTTGTTTTGGCGGGCCTTGAGTCCCGTCGCTTCGATCTTCCTGAGCACATGATCACCTACTTTAAAGAACCTTCTCTTCACCTTCTTGTCATGATATGCCTTGGTTTTCTTCTTGTAATTCTCCATCCTTAATTGGGCGTCCAATCTCCGCTCGTCTACGAGGTCCAAATCGACTTGTCGGTTATGGATATTCTTTTCTGCCTCGTATAAAGCAACTCGGTCCGTCGGCAGCTGAAGTTCGGCGGGAGCCATGGCTTCTGAGCCGTAAGCCAAAGCGAATGGGGTTTCCCCCGTAGGCCCCCGGGTGGTTGTGCGGACAGCCCAGAGAGCTGAGGGTAGTCCGTCCAACCATCTTGTATCTCTTCCCTCCAGATTTTTACACAAAGCGCATGAGACAAGCTTGTTTGCCGCCAGCCTGCGCCCGTTGCCTCGGGGATAGGCAAATCTGACGACTTGGAGTGTTTCGACCCCATCCTGTTCAACTCTTGCTCGAACTTTCTTGAAAACTGCAAGCCGTTGTCTGAAACGATCAACCTTGGGATTCCGAAGCGACACAATATCGAATCATGGATGAAGCTTAGGGCGTTGTTTTCTGATTTTGTTTAAGGGCTTAGCCTCCACCCACTTCAAAAATAGTTAACCGCCACGATTACATACTTGACTCCTCCTCGCCGGTGGAAAAGGCCCAATCGTGTCAACACCCCACATATCAAACGGCCAAGCGGCGACAGGGGTTTGTTCGTGAGTTGGTAGCTTGGGAGATCGGCGAAACGCCGCGCAGTATCACACTTTTTCACAAATTGTTTGGCGTCTTCACGAAGGTGGGGCCGTAGTATCCCATGGTAATGATCTTATCGCCCAATGTGCGGGCCCTGTGGTGGCCCCCGCATTCTCCTTGATGTACCTCGAACAATAACCGAACGACCTTGTCGTGGTGGACGCACTTCAATAATGGTCTCGTAATGGATCGTCGGTAGAGCTCTCCTCTACGGCCAGTAAATCTGCAGGGGACTTTCTTTTTGACTTGCCTTGCCAAAACCTCATCTCGTTGGCAACTCATCCCGTTCAATGAAAGCTTTTAGCTCGTCTATCCAAAGATCTTGGACCGTCGACGTTGCCACATGACTTTTACTCGCTCGTAGGCCGGTTGTTCTAAGTAGGCTAGGTGATGGCCATGCTCCTCCTCCGGGAGTTGGTCCGTAGCCGCCTGAGAGGAGTCGGCGTGTTCGTTGTTTTCACGAGCTATCCTCTCATGGCCCAAAATTCCAACCCCGGATCAATTCTTCGACCAATGAATGGTACTTCTGCAGGTGGAATCGACGACTTGGTATTCTCCCCTTACTTGATTCATGATCAATTGAGAATCACAATAAGCCGCGATTTTGGTAGCTCCAAAACACTTCGCGTATTCAATGGCCGCTATGAGCGCTTCGTACTCGGCCCGGTTGTTAGATGCTTGAAACTTGAACCTCAACACTTCTTCAAAACCGCCCCGCTTCTCGGTTCAACAAGAACGATCCCAGCTCCGCTCGTATTTCGGTTGCGGACCCGTCTAAAAAGATCTTCCAACAAACTTACGGCAAAACTAACTCCACCGGGCCGTTCAACGACCTCCTTTCCTTTGCTTGCTTGCCGTAAGGCCGCTTTTGACCGTCATCGATGGCGAACGACGTCTCAACTAGAAAGTCTCGCTAAGGATTGTGCCTGTAGGGTCTTTCTCGTCCTATATTCAATATCAAACTCGCTTCAATGCTCCAGTTGAGTAGACGACTGTGAGCTTTCGTGACGGTGCAAGATCTTGCGCAGCTGGGGCATTCGTATAAACGACGATGGGGTGAGCAAGAGAAGTATGCTCGTAGTTTTCGTCTTTGTGATGACGGTGAGCGTAAGCGATCTTCTCCGCGTTGAAGTAATGAGTTTCCACATCCGATAAAGCCTTGCTGACGTAGTAAACTGGCCTCTGGGTTCCACCTTCCTCCCTAACCAATACGGCGGCGACGGCCTTATCACTCGCCGAGAGATATACGTAAAGGTCTTCTCCTGCTACGGGGCTTTGGAGGAGTGGTGGGGAGCCAAGATACTCTTTCAGCTGTTTGAACGAGAGAGAACATTCATCCGTCCATTTGAAATCCTTTGCGCCTCGGAGAGCTTTAAAAAACGGAAGCGACCTCTCAGCAGACTTGGCAATGAAACGACCTAAGGCCGCTACTCGTCCATTTAAGCGCTGAACTTCCTTGATGCTCGTAGGTTCGGCCATGTCTATCAAAGCATTAATTTTTTCAGGATTGGCTTCAATTCCCCGTTGAGAGAGCATGAATCCTAGAAACTTTCCCCGCCGCGACTCCGAAGACGCATTTAGTCGGGTTAAGGACCATGTCATTGGCTCGTAGATTGGTGAATGTTTGCCGGAGGTCGTCGACATGCTTCCTCTTTCTACTTTTGACGACTCATATCATCAACATACGCCTCTAAGTTGTCGCCGATCCGGTCTCAATACCTTGTTTATCATCCTTTCGTAAGTGGCCCCGGCTGCTCTTAAGCCCAAAAGGCATCTTCGTATAACAATAAGTTCCCCCGCGGCTCGGGAAGGCCGTCTTCTAATGTCTTCTTCACCATCTTGATTTGGTGGTAGCCGAATAAGCATCAAGAAAGCTCAAAGTAGTGTGACCGGCCACGTAATCGACGAGCTTATCAATTCCGGGCAAAGGGTAACCGTCCCTGGGGCACGCCAAAGTTTAGATCGGTAAAGTCGACACACAATCTCCACTTCCCATTTGGCTTTTTCACAAGAACCACATTAGCTAACCAAGTTGTGAACCCGCCGCTCACAATAATTCCACTCTCTCAAGAACTTCTCAATCTCTTGCTTTATAGCAATCTCTTTTCGCCTGAAAAAACACGACATCTTTGCTCTTTGAATTTCATGGTGGGGTTCACTCCAAGCCTATGAACTGCCACGTCCTCTCTAATCCCCTTCATATCTTCCACCTTCCAAGCAAAAACATCGAGGTTTTGTTTGAGTAGGGAGATTATCTCTTCCCTCTCCTCAGTGCGTAATCGAGACCCCAGCCTGATTTTCTCGCCTGGATAGTCAGGGTTAATGACCAGTTCAATTAGCTCGTCGACTGGCTTCATCTCAAGGGCGTCGTCCCTAAAGTCCATGGATTCAATGACGATCTCTTTAATTTTCCTTCTTGCTTCAGGTGTCAGGTCTGGTACCTCATCGTCAATCAATTTATCCAGCTCGGCCCCCGATTCTTGGGCGACCAAAAGTTGTGGCTTTACAGCTTGGTCGTCCATGAATACTTCCACAAAAACCTCGGGGTCGTCTATACACTTGATTGTCGACATGTCGGCGTACGAGGTCGTCGTTTGCTTGACAGCTTTAGAGAGCTTCACGATGTGATCTGGATCGTCGATTTCAACGGTACGTTTTGCCTTCAGCACGTGCTCTAGGAATTCTGGGGCCATCCCCAACACACATCCTACTCCGGCACGGGAAGGAAATTTAACTCGCTGATGGGGCACTGAGGCGACGATCCCCAAAGCGGCTTGACCGGGTTGGCCAAGGATAGCATGGTAGTCACTGACGACGTCGATCACAATAAAAGTTACCGTTTTGATTGTTCTTAACGGGTGTTCCCCAATGTCGACTGGAAGATCGATCTGGCCTTTCGCATCTACCCTAAGTGATTGGTGAATCCTTCTAGACGACCTAAGTAAGGACTTAGACGGCCATCGTGCAGACCCATTCTCCGGTAGGCGTTGTAAAACAAGATGTCCTTGGCCGCTCCCGTGTCGATCAAAATTCTCCTTGATTCGCAGCTATCGATGAAGCTGTGTATGACTAGAGTTTGTTGACGAGCTAATGGATTGGCCGCCACTGTAGGAAAGAAACTTATCACGTCGTTTGGAGTTTCGATTTTGGGGGACATGTGGGGCCTTCTTCGATGGTAGATGGCGCTCTTAATCTGATTCTTGCTCGTCTCCTCGTAGATTACTAACACCATTCTTGGATTCCTCTCGTGGAGGGTCGTCGTTAGCCGGCCTGTTGGCCGCCCGACGATCCTTCCTTACATATTCCCCAAGTCGTCCATCGTCGATCCATCTCTGAATGATCTTTTTCAAGCTGAAACATTCCTCGGTATCATGTCCTTTATCTCTGTGATATTCGCAATACTTGTTCATGTTTTTCTTCCCCTTCCCGCTGGGATTCATCTTTGGCGCCGGGCCAAAATCAACGTTACTCAAAATTTCTGCTCTAGATACGGTAAGCGGAGTGTACGACTCCGGGACTTTTTCTGCCTTCATTTTGTTCTTTCCTTTCTCTCCGACCTTATCCTTCTGTGATTTTGTCGCTTCAACATCGTCGACGGCCTTTCCCTCTCTTTGCAACTTTCTTTCTTCAGCCTCGGCGACGGCGTACGCCTTAGCATAGAGGTCTTTGCGGGACTTGGCCGGGTGGACTTGAAGCTCGTAGTCTAGAGTGGGGGAAATGACACCGTGCCTGAAGCAATTTATGATTTCCCTGTCTGTTAGGTCCTCATCAATCTGATCCACCAGTTTCTTGAATCTCATGAAGTAGCTCATCGAGCTTTCAGTGGCTCCTTGGGATATGTTGCTAAGGTCGTTGACAGTCTTACGACGC
The DNA here is from genome assembly GCA_022495995.1 of Adenophora triphylla var. japonica. Lineage (NCBI taxonomy): Eukaryota > Viridiplantae > Streptophyta > Magnoliopsida > Asterales > Campanulaceae > Adenophora > Adenophora triphylla. The sequence continues at coordinate 224,579 of JAFEMH010003509.1, forward strand.
TCTCCCGCCGTAGCAAACCTTCCTAAAAACTTCTTTCTCATCTGCTTCCATGATTCGATGCTCCTCGGGCAAGCCTCTAAACCACCTCAAAGCCGCGTCGACCGCCGTGCTCGTAAGAGCCTCGCATACGATGTCGTCGTGGCCCGAAGCTTTGCCACTACGTACATCTCGTGCCTCAAGGTGTTGTATGTGGTCGATGGCGCCGGTAGAGCCGTCGTATGGTTTAAGTTCGGGTAGCTTGAATCCCGGTTCTGGGGGTCCCGTTTCCAACATCCAAGGTGCAAGAGGATTCATAGCGCCGCCATCGTCATCGTAGTCGTCGCCGTCCGTTTTCTTTCTTTTTGCTTGTCAGCTTCCTCCACTTGGCGCCTCACCCTCAAGAACTCTCTCATATACACCCCTCCCCGCTGGGCCGGCTTGGGAATCCTATCTTCGACGGGCCCCCCGAGGTAATCTGCAGTGTTACCGCTTGCCTCTCTGGGGCAGGTCGTCGTGAGATGGATTGGTCCCCGTAGCTAGGAGGGGAGACGGCCTATAAGATCTTGACATTTCTCGTTCATGACGAGGTGGGGTACGAGTTCTCTCTTTGGCTCGCGCTCGTTCATTTCTTGATGACTGAGTCTCAGACGACCACTGACAATTTTGATTCTCGATTTGCTTCAGATTCTCGACGGCTAAAGCTCTACGAGGCTCGCTTCCCACTGCCGCTGTTGCGTGACGGTGCTCCTTGGCTCCGTCTCTCATTAATGTGATCCTCAGTCGAGCCGTGGTACAACACGCTCATTCCCAAAGGGCAAGCCCCTTCACGACGACCAAGATTCTCTCTCTCGGTTTCTTCTCCTCCTTCCCGACGAGATTGTTTGGCGGGATGCCCGGGGGCTTCGAGGAGCGGCCATACGAATGAGCTCATCTTGATTTGCAAAAACTCCTTGAGGGCGTTGGCTCTTTCGACGAGGAAAGCCGCTCCGTCGAGATTAGGGTTAGAGGGACCTCCCGCATACCTTGCCGTTGTCTCAGCCTCCTTTCCAGGGAGGTCTCCTCCAGGCCAGCCAGCAGCCCTTTCTCTCTTCTCCCGGCCGTTTGAAGGCCTGTACCGTCAACTATTCCCTCGTGACACTGCAACCCTTAAGTTAGGGTTCTTAGGTGGTGAGGGTGGCCTAGGGTTTTCTTGTTGAGGAGGTACTCCTTCATCTCGTCGTAGACTTGCCGGCCGTATGACCATCTCGACACCATTTTTCAAACTCTTCCGCCGTATTCCTTCTACCGGAGATCACTAACACGTTTCCCGGCAATGGAACCAATCTGATCGCGCAGAAAGCGTGTGGGCTCGCTTCTTTGTGTCCAAGAATGAGTGAGCTAGCTTTGGATCTCGCACAAAGACAAGAAACAAGGGTGAAATCAAGCGCCGGGGTCTTCCTGCAAGCTTCCTCCCGGCGAGAGTAAGATGGTGGACTGGAAATATGTAGATAATGTGATATGTGTGAGGGTACGTAAAATGTGTAGTAGAACATTACCTTTGTCCATGTTGTTACTCTCTTATTTATAGTAGGAACAGTGATGTTAGGTTTTCACTGCAGCCGTTGGATTGGATGGTCTCCAACCGTTAGATCAGCTCTGTCTTCTAGGTGTACACGTGTCACGCTGGGATTGGTCCGTCTATGTAAGGACACTGCAGCTTCTGACATTGATAAGTAGCTTGCCTTATAAGGGAAAGTCAACCTGCGTACCTTTTGTAGTTATTACTGATTGCATGATTGCACGTTGTAAGTACCCCAATCTGGATCGCTCTCCATCCCGGCATACGACAAAACCAGAGGCAAACTTCCGGAGGTCATAACTCCTTCATACGAACTCCGATTGAGACGTGCCATATATGGTTGGAAAGCTCTCGAAGAGAGCTAGCTTGCCATCACATTCACAAGAGCATGGAAAGTCCGTACGGACCTCTTTGCATGCCAAAAGGTCCGTACGGACCTCTTTGCACCAGACATAATCATTACGAAAATCCCCTTAAAGTCCACGAGATTCCCTCAAATCCCGGAAATCTATAATTACCTAAGAGGTCCGTACGGACCTCTTTGCAGTTTTCCTACACTATAAATAGAGGGCTCCCCCTCCCTCATTTTTCAGACCTCCCTCTTCTCTCTTCCTCCCTTAGCCTTCTGGCTCCCCTCTAAGTCCTCTCGAGGCACTCCCGGCCCCTTTCGGATCCTTCCGAGGCCTTCCGAGCTCCCTTGTGGTGCTCCGAAGCCTCCCCGAGCGCTCCCGAGACGCTCCCGCGCTGCCCCGAGGCACTCTCGAGGTACTCGAGGCCCCTCGTGGTACTCCGAGGCCTCGTCGGTCTTTCCACGGTGTCCCGCTCTTTCCGAGTCAAACCGACGATCCCAAACCACGCCGAAATCCTCGCCCGAGTGACTCGCCACCACAACGCACGCCGAAACTCTGCCCGAGTGATCCCGACGATCCCCACGCACGCCGAACCTCTGCCCGAACGCAGCTTACAACCTCAACTCACGCCGAAACTCTGTCCGCGGACAACCGGCATCTCCCGAAGCAATCCCGATCCGTACCGGAACGCTACTCCGACCTCAAACACCATTCCCCAGCGGAAGACAGACGCGAACCAACATTGGTAAGGCTTCCTTCCATTACCATTTCAATACATTTTCATACATAGCATACAATGTAGACATCCGATACAAAGATGCATTTTTAAAAGCACACACACACACACACAACATTTAAAGGATATTAGGGTATCCAAAAGACTCGTTTACGAGGCTACTCTGGTGAGCTCTAATATTCTAATATTCTCTTCCCGAGGAGTCATCTCGACCTCCGAACTCAAAATCTCATCACACAAAAACAGCTTTAAAATTATCTTTTAAACCGATGCCCTTTTTCAATGTTTTGGGCTTAATAAAAACGGCGTGGCGACTCTACAAAAAAACAAACGGCGAGACACGTCGCCCAACGCGAAAGATGCCGTATGCCGGGCGGCCGCGCTTCGGATCCGGTAATTTCGCTGGCGACACATTGGGAGTAATTTTGTTTTAAAAACTTTTAAACAAAACAAAAGATTTTTAAAACGATGATGAGGGTCAAACTTTCATTTTACCCCTTCCTTTAATCACAAGTGTGCAAGACGTGCTTCGTTTTTATTTTACAAAAAAAATAAAAATACAAAAAAAATGCATCAATATACATCTCGTGCATACATTTAAAATTCTTCAAAAACTTCTATTTTACTCGGAAAAGAATTTTAGAGACCGCACACTACGCGCACCGTCGCTCGGTTACACCGCACTCTACTCACACCGCCGCTTTGCTACACCGCACGCTACGCGCACCGCCGCCTGATACACCGCACACTACAACCCTCAACCCGGAGTGGTCTCGCCAGGCCCGTTAGGTCTTCCTAGGCCTCTTGGACGCGCACGGATCATTCCAAACATCCCATCCTAGCCAAGCGTCAACCCCGCACGTTTGAGTCTTGAGTCACACTCGTCTGCATTCTGGTTGGTTTTTACTCAGTGTCATACATACACCGGATACATATACCATGCCGCCATTTTCTCGAGTCAAGGCTCTAACTCAAGATCCTCATGCGCAAGCAAAGCGATGAAAGGTCATGCTAAAATCTTGACTCGATCTTGATTTCCGCCTACACCTGCACGATGTTCCGTCCCGATATACATCCATGCTCGCATGACACCATGTCATCACGCTTGATACGTCGCCCATGACAATATGACCCACCAACGCCTAACGTCACAGATCCCTTGCGCAAGCAAGGTAAAGAGAGGTCATGCCGAACTTCTTGACTCCGATCTTGACTCAGCCGGCCGCCTTGGCTCACTATTCACATGGCTAACGCATCAAAACGAACATGACAGCTCGGTCCTTAGGTTCGATTTTTCTTTAGGCCGGTGGAAACCGCTTGCACTATAGGACCTCGCCCGGGGCCGTCCACCCCGGGATGTCGAAATACAGTGTGCAAAACGAGGGGCTTATAGCCGCACGTATGGTCTCCATCGACCCAGATCTAGCATAGTTGCGAAAAAGAAGAGCAATCTTTTCCAACCTACCTAGGACTCGAGAAAACATGTTTTAAGTAAATTAAAACAACAAAAAAAAAATCAAAAATAAAAGAAACTAAACCGCATGCCACGTGAGCTTTCCCCTTTTATCCCGTTAGGCCATTCTCATGTCTAAACTCTTGCCCATCACCCTCCAGCCAATGAGAGTGGTCGAGAGTACCCGGAACCCGTCTCCCAAAGTCAAAACAAAGAAGGTCCTACCTCCTTCCTAGCTCGTCACCAGATACCGTCAATTCCCCATGGCCAAGTCAATGATAACAACGATGAGAACGGACCTTACCCCCAAGAAATTTCCCAACACCGAAGAAGTTTGGCAGTCCTCGCGGCTATTGAGAAACGCAAGGTGAGCAACAAGCTCGGGATCGAAGGTGCCATGCACCACTTCGGAACCTTAGCCACCCAACTACCTGGGGCTTCCCAAGCCACGATCGCTCCTACAGCCTCTAACATCTCTCATTGCCTCCCGTAAGTCAACCCGTTACCCTCGTACGAGCCATGCAGCTTATGACGTAAGACCACAAGACCTTCCAGAGGAAAGCTTGCCCATCCAGCCTCCCGAGGTCCCTGCATCACCGCCGAACAACGAACACATCTCGGTGGGACGTCTCAAGGGACAGAAGGCTTGTCCGGAAATGGAATTCCAGATGCAATGAATGAGGGCCGCCCTCGACGAAAGAAGAAGCTATCTTCTCAACAAAAACCGAAAAAGAGGTATGAATCGTGATCCCACGCCGGAACCCTCGAGAACCCTCAGAAAGTTTGACTACTATGTCATCTACTCCAAAGAAATCTCCCCAAATTTAAGTTCTCGCACAAGGCCACGGCAATGTTTGCTCCATGATCACCGGGACGAAGCTTCGCACCGCCACCGAAGGCCCGAAGGTCCGTATAATCCAACCCCGTCTTGGGAAGATCTCAAAGCCACTATTGATGCTTCGCAAAAGCCATGACAAAGGAACGAATTGAAATGCGCAGCCTCGGCCTTACGCCAATCGTGCTCCTCCCACTACGTAAACGGAGAGACAAGCAAAACCATAAGTCCAGAGGTGAATGTTCGACACGTTCCTGGCCAAATCCCAGTGAATCCTCCACGGACAGACAAAAGGCCAGCCATACCCGAGCCACGAATTGAAAAGGGGCCCTACGCCAAAGAAGCCGAAACCTTGGACCCAAAGGTCAAGATCCTTGCCTTGACACACTCAAGCGCACTCAGCTAACATCTCACTCGGTCCTTACTCACTTCATCTTACCCGCACAAGCTCAAGTTGGAAGAAAGCCCGGCCTGCACTATGGTTCCCATCACAAGTTGACACCCGATGAAGCGCCTCGATGATTGGCAACGTCAATTACAAAGAATATCATCACCTTCACGTAGCTCGATCTTCCAAAATTTGGGGCCGACTCACAACGAGCCTCTCTACATAACAGCTTCAATCGGACGAGCGCCGTCTCCTCGGGTGTTGGTAGATGGGGATCATCCATGAACGTCCTTCCACCAAAATGATGGATTTGCTAGGATCAAAGCAACCGATCTAAAACCCTCGACTCGTGCAATCAAGGCATACGACTCAACATCCCGCCCAGCCTTGGGAATAGCCACCTTGAACTCGCGGTTTGGAAAACAAATGGTCCCGACAGATTTCCAAGTCATCGACATCCCGATCACCTTCACCGCCATTTTGGGACGCCTCGCTACATCATCAATGGGTGGCATCCACTCTCCATCAATGCGTAAAGTTCATCCAAGGAACAGATCTTACCATCATCTACTACAAGCATAGTCAATCGAAAGGACCGACACCAAACGGGCCCGTGCTTTAGAGATCAAACACGATGATGACGGCATGATGCTCACAGTGGTTCACCATCGAAAGCCCAAAGGCCTGCTGTGCCACATAGATTTGCTCTTTTGATTTGGGACAAGATTCCTCCCCCGATGAAAATGATGAAGCACATGAACTACATCCCGGCTCGGCTTGGGAAAACGCCATCGTGGCACTCAATGTATCATCAATATCAAAGAACGTAATACCTCGCACGGCCCGGGATACTCTCCTACTCCCGAACACATTGCGTGAGGACAAGCGAGCCGCACGAAAACGCTCCACGTATAACAAAAGAGGCTTCGCACGCCATCTCCGATCTTCGTCCCTTACAGCCTTCGACATGACCAAGTACTTCACAAGGAAGGCCGGCAACTTGGAAGAAGATCCGTAAAAGGGAACAGAGCCGATCACGCCAAACAAAGCCGGCCGACAACCATGGACAAGCTCCAGCAGAACCCGGCAAGATTCAGAGGCCTCAAGCCAAATCCCGTCCGAAGAGCATTCCTCGACACACCGCCCCCGCCGGATCCACAACCACCACTATTCACAATGAATTTTGGTTCGGAAAACCCCTCTTTGGCGTAAGAACTCGAAAACTCTCTCGTCAACACTCCCGCCTTCAACAAGCGGGACGAGTCCGCATTCGAGCTAGTAATGCCCAAGACAAAAGCAAAAGACTCCGCAGACGATGCTTCGGGACGAACCACCGCTCCACTCGCTTCTTCAAAGAAGAAATCGAGATGCCGGATCTAATCGATTTTGTTTCGATAACTCGTGATAGCAATGATCGGGAACGGTGACATAAAGCCTTTCAAGCCCCATCTCCTATCAAGCTCATTGCCACTCAATAACCGGGCCACTTTCTCCTGACCTACCGCCAAAGAAAAAGGACATGATCGAACAACTTGGTCTCGACCCCTCGAGTCCTAGAGTCTAGTGTCAAAACTCATCCCGAGTCCATTAGCTTTGAATTTGAGTCTCTCGAGTCATCCGATGGCCTCACGCCGTAAGATTACGAACTCATTGCCAATAATGTATTCCCGTATGCTCTTAATGAATGCTTCGATCTTTCCGAGTATCCTCTCATTGCATCTTTAACAACCGATAAATTAACTAACACACAAACAAGCTTAATAACGATTCACTTGATAAAGAAGCATACATTAAACGAACAATACATTAAGCACATCTTTAAGCATGTTTGTCAAACGAGAGAAAACCGGGCCCAAGCCGCGAGGAGGTTTTAACCAAAGTGAATTTGGGAACCGCCAAGAGCCAAAAGAGACGCAAATCGGAAGTTTCTTCACCGCACAGTAGCAAGACGCATTGATCGCACCGCTCAAAGAGTTCGTGGACGTGTTCGCTTGGTCTTACCGAGACATGCCCGGATTAGATCCTAACATTGTAGAGCACCGATCCCTCAATCCCGAGGCTAAGCCCATCAAGCAAAAGCTACGCCGAATCAAGCCGTAATGGTCTTTACAAGTCAAAGAGGAGATCGAAAAATGCTCCGTCGGCTTCATCGTGGTGATCGAGTACCCCACATGGCTCTCCAATATCGTCACTGGCCACCAAGGCCAATGGAAAAGTACGCCGTTGCGTGACTTCCGAGATCTCAACAAAGCAAGTCCCAAGGACGATTTTTCCACTACCCAACATCGACATGTTGGTAGACACTACAGCCAATTTCGAAGTCAAGTCCTTCGTGGACGGTTTTGCCGGCTACAATCAAATCAAGATGGCCGAAGAAGACCAAGAAAAGACAAATTTTCACAACCCCTGGGAACCTACTGCTACACGCAATGCTGCTCGGACTAAAGAACGCTGGGCTACCTACCAACGGGCAAAGAACCGCCCTCTTCCACGATATGATCCACAAAGAGATCGAAGTGTACGCCGATGACATGATCGTTCACTCAAAGGGATCGACGGACAACACCTCACGCACCCGAGAAAATTCTTCAATCGCCTCCGAAAACACTCAATGAGGCTTAACCCCGCCAAATGCACATTTGGGGTTAGCCGAGGCAAGGTTTTGGGATACATGGTCACCGAGAGAGGCATCGAGGTGGATCCTCAAAAGATCAAAGCTATCATCGAAATGAGACCACCGCAAACTCGCACAGAGGTGAAAGCTTCATGGGCCGCCCGCAATATATCGCCCGCTTCACAACCAATTGACCTCTATATGCGAGCCAATCTTCAAACTCGATGAAGAAGAACGCCGACATCGAATGGAACTCGAATGCCAAGATGCCTTTGAAAAATAAAGCATACCTTGTGAGTCCTCCGATTCTCTCGTCCTCCCCACGAGGAAAAGCCACTGCTGCTATACCTAATCGTGACCGACACCGCAGCTTGGAGCCATGCTCGTCAAGAAAAGAAGGAGTCACGGGTCGAAACGCCATCTACTTCGCTGGGCCGAAAGTTTCAAGGCAAATAACTCAATTACTCACCCTCGAGAAAACTCGCGCAGCCTGTATGGGTTGTCGGGAAACTACGCACTACATGCAGCCGACACACGCACACTTGGTTTCCAAAATGGACCTGGGCCAAGTACCTCTTCGACAAACCATCTCTCAACGAGGCTCGCCAAATGGTCTTTCTTCCTAGCGGAATTTGACATCAAGTACGTAAACCAAAAGTCAATCAAGGGACGGGCCATGGCCGAACAACCGGCCGATTTCCCAACCGACGAGGCTCGAGGCCCCGAACCACAATTTCCAGACGAGGGAATCTTCGCAATCGAAGGCGAAAATCGATGGCAACCGCTTCTTCGACTGAGCACCCAACAAAAAGGGAAACGGCATCGGTATGCTCTTGGTAGATCCCAAGGACGAGCACACCCCAATTGCTATAAAGCTCAATTTCGAGGTAACCAACAATGCCGCCGAATATGAAGCTCGCGCCGCCGGACTACAAGCCGCACTCGAGAGGAATGTCCGTAAACTCAAGTTTATGGGGACTCACTTGATCATCAACCAAGTCTCCAACAAGTGGAAAACCATAGACCCGGCTTGCAAAAATACCATGCCCGCACGGAGGACCTCATCACACAACCCGAAGAGGTCACCTTCCATTACTTGCCAAGAGACCGAAACAGTTTGCAGACGCCTTAGCCACCTCGCTTCACTCGTGGAAATCCCCGAAGGAAAAGCAATCAAACCCTTCAAAGCTCTGGACGAAAGGAAATCCCCGCCACCGTTGTGAGATCGAACCGTAACCCAAGCCCGTCAACGAGCCACGGTATAACCAGATCTTCCAATACCTCAAGAACGGGGAAACCACCTTCATGAACAAGGAAGACCCACACACGTGGGGGTCAAAACCAAGAGCATCATGGCCCTAAAACGCCTCGCCTCTCACTTCGTCATCCTCGGGGACATGCTATACAAGAAACGCTACCACGGGCCACTCCTACGCCGCATCGCCCAAGAAGAAGCAAACAAGTTCATGAACGAAGTCCACAATGGGGCTTGCGGTCCCCACACGAACGCCAGAGCCCCGATGCAAATCATTCTCGTGGATGGGCTACTACCGGATCTCCATGGAGGCGCATTGCATCCACTTTGTCCGAAGCCGCGACAAGTGCCAACGGTTCTCCAACCTCAATCATCTACCACCCCACGATCTCTACCGCATGACTACACCTTCGCCCTTTCGCCACTGGGGGAATTGACGCCATCGGGAAAATCGCTCCGCCAGCAAAGAATCTGGTCACGAAGTTCATCTTAGTAGCCATCGACTACTTCACCAAACGGGTCGAAGCCAAGTCCTACAAGGTACTCACCTCCAAGAAGGTCGCGCATTTCCTCAAAGAAAACATCATCGCCGATACGGCATCCCAAATGAGGTCATATCGACAACGGCCACACTTCAAGGGGAATTCGGCTGCATCGCCGGGCCGAATTCAAGATCACACGTCACAAATCTTCTCCCTACCGCCACAAACAAACGGCGCCGTGGAAGCAAAGAAACAAAACCTCGAACGGATCATCCGAAAATGACCACCCGAGGACGAGATTGGCCCGAGAAGCCGCACTCGCACTTTGGGCTACCGCACATCGCCGTAATGCCCACGGAGAAACCCCATTTGCCCCCGACGTACGGACTGGAAGCAAAGCCTCTTCCCATCGAGCTAGAAATTCCCTCACTCCGAGTGCCGCTGGAAAATGACATCAACGAAGCCGAATGGCTCCGGCCGACATGACGAATTGGCTCTCGCTAGACGAGCGACGACTAAAGGCCATGGAACACGTCCGAGCCTATCAAAGCAAAGATGGCTAGAGCTTTCGACAAGAAAGTCAAATCCCGAGACATCGTGGAAGGTGACCTTGTACTCAAAGAAAAGCCTCCCACTCGAACCAACCCACCGGGAAAATGGGAACCCACATGGATCGGCCCTTTCGTGGTTCAAAAGATCTTCTCCTGAGGCGCCATTGAAGCCGATGCACCTAGACGGCAATCCCTTCATGAATCCAAATAACGGAAGCAAACTTCGCAGATACTTCGCCCGAAGAAGAACAACTGCATCTCTCGGGCACTCCAATGAAGTGTCGAACTACGTGCACCCGAGCCCTCTAGTCCGGGGAACGTAGGCAACCTTAATTGGTCCTGGCCTAAAATACACAAAAAGTCAAAAGTTTGAATGTCAATCAAGACCTCCATCAAGCTACGCACTTTTCAAGAACACGCCCCAACAAATACCTTGACCAAGTCAAACGACTGCTGGCAAATATCAAAGGACATCCGAGGGTCACTTCAAAGATCAAACGATCGACTCATGTCTCGTTTCCAAGCCAGGGCTTGTCTTCGCCTCACGCGCTTCAAAAAAAAAAAAAAAAAAAAAAGAGCTCGAGCAAGGGCTCACAAAAAAAAATAAAAAAAAGAGAGCTCGAGCAAGGGCTCACAAAAAAATAGCAATCACAAAAAAGAAGCTCAAGCGTAAGCCGCAAAAAGAGGTCAAGAGCCCGACGCCAACAAGAGGCAAGGAAGCTACGAAAAAGACCGTCAAAACGACTTGTCAAGGGAGCATTCAACCTCTCACCAAGCACAAAGCCTCAAAGAAAGTGGATTGCCGTCGTGGCCTGCATCGCTTCACCCCGCAAATGCAATGTAAAAGTCCAAAGATGGACGCCGACAAAGTGCACAAATGTGGCAAAGGCAAACAAGAGATCTTGCGTCTCGACAAAGCTTTAAAAGTAAATCACAAATCACTAATCGGTTACAACATTTCTTGATGAGTTCAAGCACGGCCTACTCTCAAGTTCACAACATGCTAAAAGACAAAATTAATACATTTAACTAATAATGTGTTTGCAATGCAATGAATGGATACCTAGGAGGTCATTCCGCGCCATCTGCGCTTGTCCCTCGCCATTCTTTCCTTTTCTTCCTCGTCCCCGGCGAGTCTTCTTTCGCTCCACGTGAACCAACTCGCGTCTCTCGCCCGAGATCCGGGGTCCTCCCCGTAGAGTCAAACAATCCAAGAGCTCTCGTGGCTTCATTCGCCCGTGCTTCGCCTCGGATCTCCTCCCCGCGAGTCCCGTAAAGAGGACCTCTCCCCGTCGCCGGTCAACTCTAGTCTCGTAGTCAAACAAAGTGTCTCCCGTCACATCCAAAGGGTCGACTGTGCTTCGAACTCCTAAGGCAATAGCTACTACGGCAACCGGTCCTGTAATCGCTACACGCCCGTTTCTCCAAGACCACTTGGGACCGCCCAACACGCCGCTCATACCAAAGGCCGTATACCGAGTCGTCAATACAACGCTCCCCGACGTCTAAGGAGTACCCACAGAGGGAAAGCGGAATACTTCCATACCCTCGTAAAATACAAGAAGGCACCCGAAGCCGCCATACAAAGAGGAACTACCTCCGCAGAGCAAGGTCATCCTACCAACAAAGGCTCCCCGCTTCATCCCAAACCGCCGGAAACAAGCGACGGAATATAGAAGGAGGACCAAGACAAACCCTGAACTCGACAACGTAGACCCTTCCCCGCAAGATCCTCCCGGTCTCAATCCTCCAAAGGCGAACCCACCAAATGGGATCTCGATGCGTACCAAGCCGTGCCATCCATCTCTCCCAAAGTGATCGATCCATATCCAACACAAGAGGTCGCTGAGCAAACGACCACGGGCTAAACGACGCCGGAGCTCTGGGCATGGCTCCTCAAGTCTCTCTCGCAGCCCACAAGTGTGAGCAAAGCGGGCTTCCCCTCTCATAAAACGATCCCTGGGCCGCGTACGGCCGATACCATGAAGAGTCTCCCCAAAGACCAACGGGACAATATCCTCTCCAGCCTTCGCAGCTGCTACCACATCTAGCAAAGCGCCATCACAAATGCCAAGTGAGCCGACTAGCGAAAAGCGCGCCGCTATCACGCACAAGGCAAATACATCCCAAGAGACGTCACTCATCATCAACCATGAACCGCTCCTAAGCAGCCTCGTAAATGTCGATATGACCCGAATCAAGGATCATGCCCCGCACTTCTTCCAACGAAGTACGAAGAAAGTCCGCAAGCTTCACGCTCACCGCAAAGACCACCAATCAAAGGAAGCCGAGATGGCCTCCACCTCCTGGCCCTCCAATCAAAGCCCGAAAATCCTCAAAAGTGGGCACCATTTCATCAGGAGAAACAAGACACGTGCCTCCTAACATCCTGTAACTTCGCGGCAGCCCGCAACAAATCCCAATCAGAACCAACTCCTTAAAAGACCAAACCGAGCAAAGACGAAACCTTACCTCGAAAGCCCGTCTCGATGCCTCATACGGCGCCGCATCCACGTTTTCAACCGCTCAAGGAAGTGTGCTTGCCTCTCCCGCGAAAGCCTCGGCAAAATTCTAGGACGTACGAAGAATCCATGGCAAAAATGGAGGTTCCTAGAGAAAATGGGGAAGAAAGCTCGAAAATGGTCGCAAATGGGGAAATGAGGAAGAACTGTGCACCGGAAAGCATTTATGTCCTTCCCAAAAGCAAGGTTGGTCCGTACGGACCTCTTTGCATGCTAAGTATGTCCGTACGGACCTCCTTGCAAACAACCCATTTCCTCAAAGAAACAAGACAAAAGCCACCGTCCTCAAGAAACCTTGCTCCAAATCCGCCCAAACACCGGCCAAAGCCATTCCCGCAAACATACACTACCCACAAATGCACTTCTCTCACCACGTGGTACGCACAAAATAAAAATAATAATAGCAACAATTTCTAGGACAAATCCCTGAATCACAAAAATGACATTACATCTTAAAATAAAATGCCGTTTGCCGTGCAAATACATGTGTTTTATTACAGTACCCATAAATGTCTCTGCTGCTAAACAAAAAAAAAGAGGGATATGAAAAGAGGGAAAGCAAATGAATACTAATCGAATCCTCGCATCATCATCCTCGCCAAGGTCCTCCAAAGAAAAGTCGGGCATCCCAAATAACTCGCCCGTCACATCCTCGTCGCCGAATACCGAGCACCCGCCGGGAGGCTCCCACGAAAAGTACTCGTAAGGATCAAATCCGCGAAAGGATCAAAGAAAGAAGGCTCGAGGAACCCTCACCCTCGCGCGCCGCGCGGAGGTACGAACCGATAAAAGGGCTGCTCCTCGAAGGCCCCGCAGCCTCCCGAAGATGTCCCGCATCCATGCTATGCCGCCTCAAAGGTCCCTCCCGCTGCGGCTCCGGCTCGGCCTAGGCGAGGAACGTCTGCGAGTGCTCGAAGGCATAGGCTCGTACGCCGGCACGCGTCGCGAAGACCGGCAAGATATCTTCGAAGCCATCTTCTTCGCAAACGACCTCATCGCCACGTAACGGCGAGTCGAAGATATCATAGGCTCTCCTGACTCCGCACCAACAAGCGCCTAAGGAAACGCTCAAAGAATACAGCTTATACTCAACAACAAAAAGAGAAAATACGTAAAAGATGCCAAGATGGAAAAGAGTCAAGACACTCACCGATCTATCTGGGATCCACTCGTATGCAAGCAGAGCTCAAGCCAGAACGGCATGCATACCCTCCTCCTCGATCCGTCCCCGCGACGTACGTGAAATCCGGTCCCGCACGGAATCCTCTCGGGAGCTCGCGGCCTCTCTCTCCCGCGCTGCACTGCGGCGCCCTCGCCTTCCTCCTCACGAAGGCCCCGTACTCCTCTCCATACAAGATGAACTCCTGCGCCGACACCGCCAAGGTACCTCTCAAAGTCAAGCACATCCATGTCCCGGAATCAAGCATCCCAAAGCGGAGGGTCCCTGAGCCACGGAAGCACACCGGCCATGCCGCTGTAAGCACCCGCTCCCCGCATACATGACATCACAAGTCAAGCCCCGCAAAGATCTTCCGTCGCTGTCACCTCGAGCCCCTCAAACTCATCCCCTCATACCGAGCCCACTGAACAAGACGAATCCTCCGGCTATCCTCTCCAGACGCTCCCGCACATCCCCGTAGGCGATGGTGAGCTTCCCCGCCGGTCCTCCTCTTCCTCGCCGTATGAGCCTCCCAAAGATAGGTGGTACGCAAAGAATGCCCCTGATCTCTATCCCACGGGAAGCACCGGAAAACCTCATAAAACCACACCTCGTGACAAAAACAGAGAAGGCTCAAGCAGCAAAAGAAAACGGAGAAAAGACAAGTTGCTAAATCAAAAACAAAGCAATAAACTCATACCTCCAAAGCAAAGTCAAAATGGTGCCAACGAATCCCACACACCTCCCGCTAAACTCCTGGGCCCAAGGAGTAAGGCAGAGCTCTCACTGCCTCGCTCGCCCCAAGCAATGCCGTTGCACTTATCCGTGTCAATCAAGCTCTCCAACGTAGCAAAGGGAGCCGCGGTCGCGGTCTTCGAGAACAAAGTTCCCTGACACGCATACCACAAAAGGAGCGCGCCAAATGGCCCGTCACACCTCGGCCGGTACTCCCTGGATGTAGTGCCCTAACACCGGCCGCGATCTTCGCCTCCACGTCTCTAAGCATACAAGATCCCTGTGCCCTCGCGAGGACGAGGCTCAAAGCCCAACAGCCCCAATAACACATCATCGCCTATCATATCCTCCCCACCGCACCTACTCTCCTTCAAGTGAAAGCCCGGCTGATCGCAAAGAAAGCCTGTAGGCCGTTCACCGTCACCTCTCCTCACCTCGATGGAAGGTGCGGGTGGTATCCCACCGCACTCGTGAAGGCCAAGAAAGACGCTCTTGTTCTTCCTCGTGTCGAAACCCCACCCAGGTTCCCTCAACAAACACCCAAAGCCAAGATAAACTCAGCCTCCGGGACTCTACTACCGTCCACGTAAATATCAGCATCCGCCACAAATAACAATGTTTCGAGCGATCCCCCGAGCCTTTCATCCTTCGCCTTCCCGGGCCATAAGCCCTGCATCCTCGTGTAAACACAAAGAAAGGTACGTCAATCACAAGATTTAATATAACAGCAAAAAAGCTTGCCCAAACGAGAAAAGCCATTAACCCAAAAACAAGATTGCACAACACATATAACCGTCACAAAACACCAGACACATTGCACTATAATTTTCACATACATATCCAATTTTTTCGCCATGCAAGCCGTCACAAAACACTAGACACATTGTACACATTTTCTCAAAAGAGGGATTAAGCCCTACACGACACATTTTCAAAAAAGTCCGTCCCAATACCACAAAGGCACATATAACCCGTCACAAAACACGGCACATATTGCACATATTTTCCCCACAAAGTCCGTCACCCAAAAACATGGCACAAGACACAACATAACACATTTTTCAAAAATCCGTCCCTACACGCACACACTTTCTGACAAAACCCGTCACAAAACACGGCACATGTCACATTTTTTTCACAAAATTGTCACTACACGACAAACTTTTTCTCATAATGTACATACATAAATAAAGCATACTGCATAAAACACCAAAGCATGCATTTCATTAGGAGAGGCACTTTATTTTCACAAATAAAAGCTAATCTACACATTTCGCACAAAATACACATACTCAATTTTTACATGTCCATTTTCAACAATTCATCAAGAATTTCACAAAAGGCATAAAAAAAAATAACAAAATTCAAAAATGCGAAAAACTAAAACCTAGTTCTAGCATTCAAAAATTCGAAAGCATGGAATCAAAACGGAACGGATTTCTTACCTCCCAGACGTTCATGCGGCGGCGATTGTGCACCTCCCAGGATTCGGATACAAGACATCCGGGTTCTTCGAAAGATGGAACAAACGAAATCAGATTTCTTTGGAGCTCCATCCCTTTGCTCGGCCCACTTCTTGGCTAGCATTGTCGACGGCTCCATCGAGATCACCCGCCATTGCAAGCGATTGAAGCGAAAAATGGAGGATTTCAGTTAACAAATGGAGGTTTTTCTCTCCCTCTCTCTCTCGGATTCACGCAGCGAAGAAGAAGGAATGGGGAAGGGCTCGACATTTAAACACAGTCAAAACCACAGGAAGCTGTAAAAAACCAACTTGGTCCGTACGGACATCTCTTTGCGGCTTGAGGTTGGTCAGTCACGGACCTCTTTGCAAGGGGGTAGCCAAATTGCTTTCCTGCCACTTATAATCTTTGCCCACAGGCACATCTGCAAGGCCTTTTCGGCAAATCGAGAGTGCGAGAATGGTCCACTAACCCTTCAATTCGACCACCAGGCCGTCGGCGTAAGACCTGGTCTCAACCCACTTCCAGCGGCAATTCAATCCCGGCGGTGGCGTAAGACCGGTCTCGCCCCACTTCTAGCGGCGATTCAATCGTGTCGTAAGACCGGTCTCGTAACTAGCGACAATTGATCCAGGCCGTCCCAGCGTGGAAGGCGGGTCTTACTCCAACTCAGCGGCGACTCAACCACTGCCGTCAATGTACGACACCTCCCGATGCGAATATCGAGGCACGAGACGCCTCCAGAACGGCCGTGGCTTAATTCGAGAAGAGCTTGACACCTCCCAAGGTACGAATATCGAGGCACGAGACGCCTCCGGCGCGACGACGGAATTCAAGAAGGAGCCGACACCCTCCCAAAGACGAATATCGAGGCACAGAGACGCCTCCAAAGCGCTCAACGACAACTTGACCACCAGCAGCCTGAAAAGAGGTCAGGGGGAGTCATCTTCCCAGCAGTAAAAGGGCCCTACCTGGTCATGCGTCCCCAAGCAGTTGAAGCACTGGCGATCGGTGTAAGCTCCGAATCCTAGCCAGCTTCAACGGCAACGCGGCAGCGGCCATGAAGTAAGCCCGAGCTCCTCCCAAACAAGTTAAAGGGAAGTCATACGAGTACATATCCTCAGCCACCGGCTTCATCCTTGCCCGCTCCAGCGTAAAGCAAGCACAAGAAGGAGTGACACCTCCGAGTACAAGTCCTGAGTCCTGACCTGCGCCTCCAAAATGCCAAATGGTGAAGCAATCACGAAGCCGTCATCCTTGCCCACTTGCGGCAACGCAAGCGCGGCGGTCATCGTAAGTCTGACCTTCTACTCGACATGCAAAAACACAAAGGCATCGCCTCTCGCAATCAACCTGGCTGACCGTACCTCCTTATTGCGGCTGAAAGGCGATTGAAGTCCTCAGTAACATCAGCTGCGGCTAGAAGGCGATTCAAAGTCCTCGCGCATAATAACATCAGCTAGCTAGAAGGCGATTCAAAGTCCTCATGTAACATCAGCTATGACTGAAAACGATTAAAGTCCTCGCGCATAACATCAGCTAACAGGATAGAAAACTGATTAAAGAGATCCTCGCCGCGCTAACATCATTACGGCTAGAGCGATTAGTCCTCGCGCATAACATCACTTGCGGCTAGAAGACGATTCAAAGTCCTCTCAAGCGTAACATCGGCTGCCGCGTAAAGACGATTCAAAGTCCTCGCGCATAACATCAGCTATGACTGAAGACGATTCAAAGTCCTCGCACATAACGTCCAGCGCAAGTGAAGACGATTCAAGTCTGCTGCTGACATCAAACCTCGACGGAAGACGATTCAAAGTCTCAGGCATGGCGCAGCCGCAATCGGAAGACGATCCTCCCGAGTCCTGTGACTATCTCCGGCCGGAAGGCTTCCTTCCTTAAACCACCCGATTAGGAAAATCGTTACAATTTCCATCCGGGGACGCGCTCGTCCTCACAATTGACCTCGGCGGTCCACCGCATTTTAGGACACCGCACGTCCTTACCAGCGAGCCTCGGCGGTCACGTGCCACTTCGGGCGCCACCGCGCCCGCACTGCGATTTCACGACCTCGGAACTACGACCGGGCTTGGTTCCCGCCAGGGGATACGTAGGAATCCTATCACGGGGTCCAGTGCGTGACCTATGCGGTCCACCGGGACACCACCACGTCACTTACCGGCCTCGGCGGTCACCAGACGCCCGGGGGGCACCACCACGCCCGCATTCACAAAACAAATTCCCGCGCTCACAGGAACTGACGACAGGGCTTGATTTCGCCACAGAGGATACGTAGGGAATCCTATGCGGGAGTCCACGGCCTCTTGACCTAACGGTCACCTGATAGGACACCGCCACGTCCTCACGCGGCCTCCCCTTGGTCACATTATCTCCCAGCCACGCGCGATCCAGACATTAGGACCCTTATCTTATCGGGCGACCCCGCTTCTTTCATAAGTGGCGTCGTCGAGGGGCCTCGTAAGTACCCCCAATGCGGATGCCTTTCAAACACACGGGAAACATCGCTTGAGTACTCATCAAAACGCAATCTCGACGACCCACTAGCACTCGAAGCCACTCTCGAGCCTCCGACGAGACGAAGGGAGGGCAGCCTTTTGCAGGATAAAAAAGGGACAAAAGGACCTTTCGGGAATTTTCAGAAGTGGAAAAGCAATAATGGTCCGTACGGACCTCTTTTGCTTTAATAATTACTGAGATGCTTCTTAAAGTCCCACAATATTCCCTCAAATCCGGGGAAAATGATTACCTCACTGGCATGAGTTGATTACAATTCCGTACGGACCTCTTTTTGCATGTCAAACTTGGTCCGTCAGTGACCTTATTGCCACGAGGAAACATCCATAATTGCAAATATTTCCTCCCATCATCACGTATTCCACTCCAAATCGAGGGAAAACCAAAGTACGGATTACCGGGGAGGTCCGTACTGGGACCTTGCTTTGCACGCCTAATCACGGCTTGCTACTCAAATAGGGCTCCCCACTCCTCATTTTCTACGTGCCTCCCGACTTCATTCTCTCTTCCTCCCTGGGCCTTGCGGCTTCCCCTCTAAGATCCTTCCGAGGCATTCTACGCCCCTTTCGGATCCTTAGGAGCCTTAAGCCCCATTGCTGTGGTGCTCCGAAGCCTCCCGAAGCCGGCTCCAGGCGACAGCTCATGACTTGCCCCAAGGCACTCTCGAGGTACTGGAGGCCACTAGAAGTGGGTACTCAGAGGCCTTGCACAGTCTTTCCACCTGTCAGGCTCTTTTGAGTCAAGCCCAGACAATCCCAAACCACGCGAAACTGCACGAGTGACTCCGCCACCCACCGCACGCCCAGAACCTGCGCACGAAGGCGTCCCGGCGATCCCCACGCACACCGAACCTGCGCACGAAGCGCAGACTGCAACCTCGGCTCACGCCGAAACTGCTGTCCATGCGAGCAATCGGCATCTCCGAAGCAATCCGTCCGTCTGCAGGAACGCTACTCAGACCTCAAACACTATTCCCCGGAAGACAGACGTGAACCCAACATTGGTAAGGCTTCCTTCCATTACTATTTCAATACATTTCCATACATAACATACAATGTAGACATCCGATCTGACATGCATTTTTAAAAGCACACACTTGCGCATGACATTTAAAGGATATTAGGGGTATCAAGAAAGACTCGTTTACGAGGCGACTCGGGTGAGCTCTAATATTCTAATATTCTCTTCCCGAGGAGTCAGTCGACCTCCGAACTCAAAATCTCGTCACACAAAAACAGGTTTAAAATTATCTTTAAGCGTGCCCTTTCAATGTTTTGGGCTTAATAAAATGGCGTGGCGACTCTACAAATGCGAAAACAAACGGCGAGACACAACCAACGAAACGAAACCGCTGCGAGGCGGGGGACACGAATGCCAGATGCCGGGGCGCGATCCGTCGCTGCCTCTCGGATCCGGGCTATTTCAAGTAGAACATTACCTATGTCCATGTTGTTACTCTCTTATTTATAGTAGGAATGGTGATGTTAGGGTTTTTACCAGAGCCGTTGGATTGGGTGATCTCAATAGATTAGATCGGCTCTGTTTTCTAGTAAATGCGTACACGTGTCACGGCTGGGCCCCGAGTGTCCGTCTATGTAAGGACAACTGCTGCTTCGACATTGATAAGCGGCTTGCCTTATAAGGAAAGTCGGCCCTTGCACACCTTTTTGTAGTTATTGCGGTGCATGTTTGCACGTGTAACAAGACATGTAGAAGGTCGACATTATCCCAAATTAGCTAATTAACCAAGCTTGTCGAGGAAGCTTAATAGAAGAGACGACACAGGTTGTCAGTCCGGTTGGGTCGTCTCCTTGAAGGGTGACTCGACGAGAGAGAGTTGATCGTTCGGTGACGACGACCCTCAGCCTCTTGGCGAGTGTCGGTTCGCGCCGAGGAAGGCTCGTCGTCGTTAGATGGGCTGGCTCATTGTCGGCGATCTCTTCTTGGCATATCGGCGGGCTAGAAGCTAACTTCTTCTTTAATGGTACAATGACTCGTCGTTTAGATGGGCTTGGTCGCTCAATGGCGGCGACGGCGACTTGATGTTAGACGGGTCATGACCCTGCCTTGATCTGTTCCTTCGTGGTCGATCTTTTGATGGGCCTGTTGGGCCTCTAGGCTCGTAGGAAAGTATTGGGCTCGGCCCATCACAGAATATTCCGTTCAGCTACAATGTGGACAATAGGGTATGCTGTTTTGACTTTTATTTTATTGGTTTAATTTATGGCCCCTCTCCCGAAATCATTATTGATAAAAGCGCAGACGAGAGATCAAAAATTCCACCTATTATTGAAGTGCGAGATCAAAATCCCATAAAATCCCTTCCCGTCACCATTCTAGTGCAGATGCAGTGTGTCCGTATCAAGCACACGGCCGTCTTTGCAGGCCCCGATCTCAGCGAAGCTCTTACCTTAAGGTATAAGAGTTATTTTTTCACAATTTGAAGGGAACAAATAACTTTTATATCTATATATAAGAATGTCTAGTCTTATAATCTTAGGTATATGAGTGAATTTTATTATTTTTTTAGAAAATACGAAAAATTGTGAAAAATACTATTATACCTAATTATAAATTGTCTTATACCTTTAGGTATCTGAAGATATTGGAGAAAATTATTTAATAAAATATAAGTGTTTTATTATTATTTTTAAGAAAAGATGAAAAATTATTGAAAAACGAAATACTATTATACCTATGTATAACAGTATTTTTAGCCATATATATTTGGGTATAAGAGCGACGGATAGGGGTATATGTGAAGGTGGATTTATGTGAAATTTTACATCTCGTTTGGACTTTTATAATTTTTATGTATCGCCCAGGGGTGTCAGCCTATTTTATTGAGAAAATTAGCAGTTGGGAAAGAAAAGAAGTAAAGAAAAGCTTATCCCATTTATGTCTTGAAATGGAAATTATTATGATGGGGAAGGTCTGGACGCGTTTCTAATTATTTTGGATATAAATTTGAAGATAGGAGGAGGTGAGGTGGGGTTTGTTGAAAGGAAATAGGTATTCAAAACTTCCATAAGAACATTATACAAACAAAAGGAAAAAGGATATACTCCCTCCGTTCCATAGAACTTTACTCCTTCACTGTTGAGAACAAAAAATAAGGAATAATGTTATTAAAGTAAGTGTTGTGATTGAGAGGAGAAAGAATGAGTGAAGAGAATAGTAAATTTGAAAAGTGTTGTGAGTATGACAAGTGGATTCCATGAATAAAGAAGTATTAAAAAATTTCCTTTTTAAAAAAGTGGGACTTTAAAGTGGGACGCCTAAAATAGTAAAAGGGATAATGTTTTATGGGACGGAGGGAGTATTGACTTTGACGACCCCATCCCATGATAAAATCAACAACGACTATTCCAACACATTTATCCGGACTCTTGGCATGTCCGCTTAGATGTAAGGCTAAGGGGGTTTTTGTTTTTTTTAAGTGATAAGTCTTTGAAATCGATTTGAGTTACGAAAATAGATGAATGATTAAGAGCGTGGCCCGAAAACTGAATTGGATAAGTTGTTTGATTTTGTATACGAATTCATTATACGAAAGCTTGATTAAAAAATAAAAAAAAATAAAAAAAAAAAAAAAAAAAAAAAAAACCGTAAATGCATTATGAAAACGATGCTTAAAAAAAATTACCCAAAACCAAATATGAAACGGTGGCTTTGGAGGCTTTCGAGAGAGCCATTCAGTAACATTTTAACCTCTTAAAAATTAAGAGAGGACTTTAAGAAGTAACAAGCCTTATTTCAAAAAAAAAACAAACACACTTATTTCTCTAATCCTCTTAATGAATAAGTGTTAAGAGGCAAATAAGGCTTAAAATGAAAAAACAAACACCCCCTAAGGCGATCTCTGAATTGCCTTTTGGTAAACTCTATCAAACTAGTCAGTTTGATAACTATGAATTAGATTGTATTCAATAAAATAATGCCATATTAGCAGTAAAAGTCACGAAACTTTAAAAAAAAAAAAAGGAATGATGAGGAGGTTGAAGCTTACACCGGACACACCGCCTCATCTCATGTTTTCTACTGTGTGTGAGAGAGAAAATTTGTTTGTCAAAATTCTACCTATATATACGTATTAGTACGTACAAGCTTCAAACTCTGCCCCTCTCTGTATACTCTATACTGCAACACGACGTCGTCAGATTCCCTTGATCAATCTCCAATCTTCTCCCGGTCACATACACACAGTCATCATCTCCGATGGGCGCCGGTTGCTCCAAATTCTCCCTTTGCTGGTGGAACTCTCACCTTAAACATTCCGTACTCGAACCTTCCGATTTAGGCAAGCTCCTCCCGCCACCTTTCTCTCTCTCAATATGTCTTTTTTTTTTTTTTTTTTTTTTTTTTTTTTTATGTATGACTTGTGGATTATGAGCGTTTGTCAAATTTTTTTTTTTTTTTTGTGTGTGTTTGTGAAAATGTATGTGTAAGGAATTATGGGTTCCAATTGTTTGTTAAAATGTGTGTGTTCTGAGTGTTTGTGAAAATGTTTGTGTAAGGAATCATGAGTTCTAAGTGTTCGTTAAAATGTGTGTGTTCTTAGTGTTTGTGAAAATGTTTCAGAGAATGGGGATAAGAATAGGGGGGTGCCGAGCTTTAGAGAATTCAGCTACGAGGAGCTGAAAGCGGCGACCAGCAGTTTCTCTTCGGATAACATAGTGTCAGAGCACGGAGAAAAAGCTCCCAACGTAGTTTACAGAGGTAGAGTAGACGGCGGCAATAGATGGATTGCCGTTAAGCGCTTCAATAAGTCGGCTTGGCCTGATTCTCGCCAATTCACTGTACGATTAATAACTCCTACCAATTCGAATCCTTGTTTAATACTCATTGTACCTTAAGTTAGAATCAAAAATTACTCAATTAACTGATTAGAGTCAGAGGAATATGACACCAAATATTATTCGTTGAGCAAAAGAAATTGACAGATTTATGTTTGACATGTTTTCTTTAAGTTTGAAACTGTAAAACGATAACCATTGTAAACTACACCTTGTTTAGGATTGCCATGAACTAGAAGTCTAATTTGTTAGCAAAAACAATCTAACAAATCTTTGTTGGGGAAATGCCCAAGTTGATTTGAATTGAAATATTGAACTAATGATGATTAATTTGAAAGTGAAGCTTGAGACTCCTTATTTTTTCTCATAATGATATTTTGTGCCCTACTCCTTTTTCTCATAATGGTAGATAGATGACAGTTCAAAAAATGAACAAGGGTATATTAGAAGCAGACTTGTTTGATATGTTTCAACTTGTACCATCCCTCAGCAACAACAAAGAATGTATATTGATTTGCAACTGTTTGTGGTTTCAGGAAGAAGCAAGATTGGTGGGATGTTTGAGAAGTGAGAGATTGGCGAATCTGATTGGGTGCTGCTGTGAAGGTGATGAGAGATTGCTGATAGCAGAGTTCATGCCACATGAAACACTTGCAAAGCATCTATTCCACTGTGAGTTTCCAGAATTTTGTTTTACCTGACTGCTAATTTTTATTTTTTTTCAGTAGCAATGAAATCATATGTTGTTTGGAGTCTAAGCCAAGTTATTTCACGAGTTTCACACTTATAATGATGTTTGAGATGTTTTTAGCTATTTGTAAGACCTATACTGTTTATTTAGAATTATCAGATATTCTGATTAGTTAATGTAGGCATAACAACAACAACAACAACAACAACATTACCCCAGTGTCGCAAAGGCTCCCACCTACGTACGGTGGGGTAAGGGGGGTCGGATGTACGCAGCCTTGCCCCTATATTAAAGCATATAGAGGCTGTTTCCGGATGACCCATGATGAAAATTGCGTCGAAAATTGCATAAACTAGATTTACCAACTAGTCGCATGAAGTTCTTATCTAGAATTTGGCTATATTATTCAGGGGAGACACAGCCAATGAAATGGGCTATGCAGAGATTTGAGAGTGGCTCTGTATTTGGCTCAAGCTTTGGAATATTGCAGTGTCAAGGGACGAGCACTATATCATGATCTCAACGCTTACAGAGTATTGTTTGATCAGGTGAGATTGTTGTTGCGTTTTTTCGGTTTTACGACCGTAGCTTAGTTTGTTTAAATGCATTGGTCTTGTGCTGATTTAACTGGGGTACAGGATGGCAATCCTAGGCTCTCTTGCTTTGGCCTCATGAAGAACAGTAGAGATGGCAAGAGTTACAGTACAAACTTAGCTTTCACCCCTCCAGAATACTTGCGAACCGGTGAATACATTTTTCTGCATCAAGTTTTACATTTTGAATACTCCGTATATTGCAACACTTTGACTGCCCAATTATTTGATACATATTTTGGATCTAAGATATTACTTTTGTGTGTAATTTCTATTCCTTCCGTCCTAAAATGAATGTCCAAAAAATGTCCATATTTACTTTTGATCAAGACCAATATTAAATTTTTTGGTCATTCATTTTAGTACAAAGTAATTCTTTTACCATTGTTGCTCATTATAGTTTTATCTTTGCATTTTCCTGCTCTGGGGTGAAACTGATGCAAGTGTGCATATGTTTTTGTTTGGCAGGAAGAGTGACACCTGAAAGTGTAGTTTATAGCTTCGGAACCCTGTTGCTTGATCTTCTGAGTGGCAAACATATTCCTCCAAGCCATGTAAATTTTTGCTTAATTTCACTAACCTTTGGTGTCACAGACTGTATTTTGAAAGCACAACCAAAGATTTACATGCCACTTTCTCTGTCTTCCTAACAGGCACTTGATCTTATTCGAGGCAAGAATTTCCTGATGCTAATGGATTCGTGTTTGGAAGGTCATTTCTCAAATGATGATGGAACTGAGTTGGTTCGGTTAGCTTCTCGTTGTTTACAATATGAAGCTCGTGAGAGGCCAAATGCAAAGTCTCTTGTGCTTGCGCTCATGTCTCTTCAGAAAGAAACAGAGGTATAAACAAGTACTAATATTTGGACTCACTCCATGAGCCACTAAGAATAATATGAATGCTTGTTCTGTTATTCTGGAGTGTTATTTTATATTCATTGATAAAAAATCAAACTGAAAAAAAAAAAGTGTTTACTTTATATTCCCCATCACCTCGCAAGTGAAGAGAATTGATAAAAAATTAACCAAAAAAAATTTTAAAAAATGATGAGTTGGAAGAATGAGAAGAGTAAAATATACCTTACAGTGAGAAAACTTAATTTCAAAATATATTCCATGCTCTCAAGGAAGGTGCATTTGTTATGTTGCTTTTTCTACTATGACAATAAAGCATGAAATACATTCATTCTTACATGTTTTATACAAATCAGGTTTCATCCTTTACTTTGATGGGTTTAACTGCAAAATCATCAGAACCGTTACTTTTGACACCTCTTGGCGAAGCTTGTTTGAGAATGGATCTTACTGCAATGCATGAAATACTGGAGAAGAGCGGGTACAAAGATGATGAGGGAATAGCTAACGAGGTTTGTTTCTCAATATATTTTCCACTCGTCGTCAGTATAGATTTTAGGGAACGGGTTTTTAGTTCATACTGGAAATTGTATGTTTCTTAAGTTGTTTGCTACTATCCTAAGCTTAATTTGGTGTTTGCAGCTTTCTTTTCAAATGTGGACAAACCAAATGCAAGACACCCTCAACTCAAAGAAGCGAGGTGATGCTGCTTTTCGAGCAAAGGATTTCACATCAGCCATTGAGTGTTACACACTGGTGAGTCTGTTGTTTCTCATCATTTAGCAGTAACTTACAAATGTGAGCCTAGCCCTTCCCTGAACCTCACACAGTACAATACACATAGTGAGAGTCCTTGTAGCACGAGGTTGCCCTTTTTTTGTAGTACCATACACGGCTTGCATTGAGTTGGCAAGAAGTTTTGTTTTGGCATCTATCTGGTATGACCATAGGCACAATGCAACTCTTCTTGGTCTAATAAAATGGGCATCATGATTTATCCAAATGGACTTAGGCAGGGGCAGATCTAAGTTAGTGATGTTGGTTGCAGGTGCATCCAATACATTTTCGTATATACTAAGAAGAAAATATTATTGTAAAGATATTATTAAATGATCAGTTTAGAACACCCAATACGTGTAATATAGTTTGTGCACCCACCATGACTAAGTCCCGGACGTGCTACTGGACTAATGTAATTGTTTTGTCGTCTGTAGTTCATAGAAGGTGGGACCATGTTATCACCGACAGTATTTGCAAGGCGGTCCTTATCTTACTTGATGAATGAGATGCAACAAGAAGCTCTAGGGGATGCTATGCAAGCTCAGGTGGTGTCTCCTGATTGGCCCACCGCCTTTTACCTTCAGGCGGCTGCCCTCTTCAGCCTGGGGATGGAGACTGATGCCCAAGAGTCTCTCAAAGATGGCACAAACTTGGAAACTAAAAAGAACAAAAACTGATCAATTGGTATATATTTTCTCATTCGCATTCTGCATTCAATCTTCTTGTAAATGTACATCGTTTCTAGTCCGATCTGACATTTACAGCGTTAATTAAAGAGATTCTTGACAATATTCTGCACAAAAATGCTATTCCTAATTCGGTCCACTTTGAGATAACATATTGGACACAACAAATTACAAATGTTTCAGATTGTATTAAGAGTACATTTTTGACCACCAATTGTTGGGTATCATCAATTTGACTATCAAATTTCTAATACAAATGTGACCATTGAGCTATTAATTTAATAGCAACTGTAACATAAATTGTTAACGGTTCAATTCCTTTAATGGCAGTTAGTTTCCATTAAGGAGCATCAATTTCTATTGCTCAACAAAATTCGGTAATATTAAAATTACAAAAAAGCCACAAAATGATAAATGATGTAATAGCTATGCTAAGAGTCTGACAATCAATAAAATATCGTCACCTTATTTAGTATCCATATTTTTGTCCCAGCCCCTAGCATTGCCCAACAAAATTTCATAAAAAAAACAAACATAATAGGATGATGCAAGTCTTTCTGGTACATTTGAATGAAAGAAATGGCACCTAGGGGAAGTTGTTATTCGGGATTAATAAATACTGTAACAAACTTTTCTGATTTTCAGTTTCTTATTTTCCAAAATAGGCAGCCACCTGGGCATGAACGGGATAGTTATTTTCGCCAAAGCATGGGAAAAAAAGAGTAGCCATGCCTTCACATTCACATTGGAGGATTGGTTCCAAGCATCTGGCCGATTAGATTATTCACCTGAAAGACAGAATTTGAAAATAATAAGCACAACAAGTATGTTGTCATAGAACTAATCGATAAAGGAACTGACTAAAGACTTGGTAATGGCTGCTTTGCTTTCTTTGGCTGATGATTGGTTAAACACCAATCAACATCTTTTTAGTTATCTTTTTAACGGATTTGTTCCACCTATTAACAACCGTAAATAATGTGGTAAGAAAATTCTCTGGATTTTAGGAAAAATATCTCAAAATTCATCCCTTCATATGTCATTTCGATAATAATGTACTTGCTCCATCACATAAAATGCCACACTTCCCTTTTTGGTACGTCCTCATGTTTCTAAATTAAATAATTGTCTTAGTGCAATTTTTATACAAATGAGTAAAGCACATTTCTTAAAAAACGTTGACAAGTCAAAGACGACATTTATTATGGGCCGGAGAAAGTAATTCCAACTATTTCAAATTGTTATAATCTTGATATTTCCGAAACAATGTAGGGCTGAAGACCCTAGGCCCCTTGGGCCAAATAACAAACCCATAAATACCCATACGAGATTCCAAATTCCATAGAAACCCATCAATGTTTAAAATACAAGACTATCCCTACAAGTCCGCTCCTATACCTTAAGTTATAAAACTAGAATTACTCTTATATCTTAAGGTATGAGAGTAATTTATTTATTTTACAATTTTTCATATTTTTTAAAAAATATTTAAATATCTCATATTTTATTAAGCAGTCCGCTCCTATACTTAGTTATAAAATTATAATTACTCTTATAACTTAAGGTATAAAAATATTATTTTATTTTTTTACAATTTTCACATTTTCTTAAAAAAATCTCATATTTTTTTAACTAGTCCGCTCCTATATTTAGGCATAAGACTAGAATTACTCTTATACCATAAGGTATAAGAGTAATTTTTTCTCACATTTTCTTAGAAAATCATATTTTTTTTTTCATATTTTATTAAGCTGTCCACTCTTATATTTAGGTATAAAACTATAATTACTCTTATTAAGAGTAAAAAAAAAAATCACAATTTTCACATTTTTTAAGAAATCATAAAAAAAGTCGTATATTTTATTAGTCAATCCGCTCTTATAATTAGGTATTGACTAGAATTACTCTTATACTTAAGGTATAAGAGATATTTTTTTCACAGTTAATCATATTTTCTTGAAAAGTATAAAAAAATCTCATATTTTATTACCTAGTCCGCTCATATACTTAGGTATAAAACTAGAATTACTCCTATACCTAAGGTATAAGACTAGAATTACTTTTATAACTAGTTATAGAGTAATTTTAGGTATAGAGTAATTTTTTAAAAAATTCACAATTCTTGTACTCATTTCAGAAACTCCTTTCGAGCAAATGCATCCCGTTACCAATCACAATTCAAGTTCCTTGACTCCAAACAGGAAATATGCTTCCAAAATCAAGACTTTCAAGGCGTAAAATGCGATGAGATTTCGAAAAAGAATGATAAAATAGAGGGGAAATTCAAGAAATTAAACACAACTCTAACCTAAATAAACCAATCAATATGAATCAACAACAGGATCAAGATCCCCAAATCATCAACACAACGAAAAACCTACCCACGTTTAAAAGAAAATCTATGATGATATAACCAGAAAATGAACTGACACTTATGTCGAATGATTAAAATCGTAGGTGGGAGATTTTCGGTGATTGGAGGTGGGAGACTGTCGCCGGTGAGTGTGGGAGACGGCAAAGTAGCGGATCTGGTGAGCTGACGAGTAATGGAGTCGCCGGATCGACTCCGGCGGGATGCCGAAATAAGTGTTTGGAGAGAAAGAAGAACCGTGTGAGTTTGTGTTTTAGAGAGAGAGGAAAGATCAAAAAAATGAGGAGAGAAGGGAGGTTAGAGTTATATACAAGGGGGTATTTTGGGTATTAAAAAATTATATTTGATTGGGTCAAATGAGTGTTGGGTTTATATGGAATTTTGATTTGGGTTTCGGGTTTATGTGAGCTTCAGTAAATTAGGTGGGTTTTTATAACATTTTGTTTGGGCTAAGGGGGCCTTAAGGAATTAAACCAACAATGTATACTAGGGTGGAAGGTAGACTAGTATGGATTGTGTTCTTAAGCTACATTTAACTAAACAATGAGTGTGCTTTTGTGACTGGTTTTGCCAAATCCCATTTTACCTGACACTCATGCCCGGCCCCAACAGAGTAGGTAAGGAAGCTTTTAGTTAGCTTAAAGTTTCCCTTCATCCTGAACCTATTCCCACCCACACTTGGGATACATATTTGTATGTTTCAGTAGGTATGCCACTTTAATTTTCAGTGGACAAACAACAAAACTTTGTGAACAACTTAAGTTTTCCCCCTTGTTTAATACTTCCTCCATCACCGAATGATGTTCCCACTTTTTTGTTGTCAATTTGAATGAACTTTCATAATATTTTTGGTTAATTTTATTATCCTAATGACAATTTAAAAATTGTTCATGATAGGATTTATAATGGCGTATCAATAACAAATTTAAGACTTTCATTAGAATAATTAAATTAACCTAAAATTATTGCTCAAAGTTTATTCAAAATGATAACAAAAAAGTGGGAGCATCATTCCGAGGATGGAGGGAGTGGTAGCATCTATAATATTTTTCACAGAATGGTTACTAGACAAATGTTCAAAAACAAAGAAAGGCTGCTAAAATCATCATAATGCTATGTTTGAGTCTTTGACAACTCAATTTAAAGTCTTGGATTTTGAATCAAAAATCAATTTAGATATTGAATTCGCAGAGCAATTTAAATTCCGTGGAAATGATGCAGTAAACAGGAAAAGGAGTATCCTATATTAGTGGTTTGGCTGAAGATGGGAAAAAGAGAAGTTCTAGACATTTATATCAGAGGATCAAGCAGTAAAACAAACATAATAAAGATTCAAATGCATAATCCATAAACTCACCTGCCAATATTTTGATACACAGCGATCAATGCAAGTATTTTCACCCATATTCAGTTCACCTTCCTTATACCTGAATACTCCATATAAAAGTGTTATTTTTATTAGTCACTAAACAATTAAATCCTCACACAATACTCCCTCCGGTCCAGGTTTCCACTGCTCCTTTATTGGATGTTCCACACTAAGTATCCACTTTCAAAATTAAGCTTTATACTTTCTTTTTTTCTCAAGATATTTCTTTCATATTCATAATATGATAGTTTAATTGCATCTTGTAGAAAAAATAATGAATTTAGTACAAATTATAAGGCATACAAAGGTGTAAAAATGCAAATTAATGAGTAAACTTTTGAACGTGGACTCTTTACATGGAACAGAGGGAGTAGTAGACAAAACAAAATGCCTTCTTCCATAACAATCAAAACGTCGTGGAGACTAAATCTCAGAAATTCAGATTGAAGCCTCAAAAAGTTTAGCGAGCAAACGGGAAATGAATATACCTTTTCTCAACGCATTTGTTAAAACACGAGTGGGTAAGCCTGAATAAGAAGATAAAAGAATTAAGTACTATATTAGGAACTTTAGAGCAGTGCGAGCTAATGAAAATATAGGTGATGCGTACAACACAGTTACAAAGCTTAAATCTTATTTCAAACATCTACTACCTCCATCCCAAACGAAGAGTAATGTTTGACGAAACACACAAACTAAGAAGATGATTGGAGTCTGATAATTATAAAACAAACTCAATATATTTGGATTCAAACTGATGGCCACATTTGAATTCAAATTGGGAGGAAACTGAAGGTTAAGATAGACATAATCAACGACACCAAAGCATTAGTCCCAAACTGATTTGAGGTCAACTAATATGAAAAGTCATAGGACTCGTTAGTGAGAAACTGAGAGGTGAGTAAACAATGAAAAAGTGGAGAGATGTACTTGTCACAGATTAGCTCTACTATATATCAAAGAACTTTTCTCTCCCTATTCTATAGTTTTCAGTTTTCACCTTATTATTTATTTTCTAAAGGAGACAACAGCCCTTACGTAAAACTTTTTGCAACAATATGTATTGTTGCAAAAATTACCTAAGGATTGTCATCTTAAAGAAATGTATAATGGAGAAATCGTGAATGTATTGATTACGGAACTTGGTTTATATACAAACATAATGGAGGGAGCTCTCAACAACTAACAACTCTAACTGACTTCTCACTACTTGAAGCTTGGTAGAAACATGAACAGACTTGAGAAGACACTAAGCACTTTATCTATCACAAAGTGACAATCAATTTAGATATGTTTAGTACGTTCATGATACACTGAATCAGAGGCTATATGAATTGCAGCCTTGTTATCACATAAAACAGACACAAGAGTAAGGTTATGTATACCGAATCCCCCAAGCAAAGAGATAAACCAAGAGAGCTCACAAGACACATTAGCTAAATTTCTGTATTCTGAGCTCCTAGAAATTGTATTCTGCTTCTTGGCTTTTCATGAAATGAGAGAGGAACCAAAATAAACATGATACTAGAATCAACATCACAATAGGCTTGAACAGAGAGGGTATTAGAAGATGAATAGAATAAACCTTGACCAATGGAACCCTTTAAGTACCTGACCAATCTTAGAGTTGCAGACCAATGTGGAGTCCTTGGAGAACTCATGAACTGACTAAGGATGTGAACTGAATAAGCTATATTTGGCCTTGTTATTGTAAGAAAGATAATCCTGCCTACAGCCTCCTATATTCCTCAGGATTATCTATAGGATGATAACGATTAGGAGGAGAGAAAATAGAGCAAAAACACATACTCCCTCCGTCCCATAAAACCTTACCCATTTTGCCATTTTGGGCGTCCCACTTTAAAGTCCCACTTTCCTAAAAAGGAAACTTTTTAATACTTCTTTATTCATGGGACCCACTTGTCATACTCACAACAACTATCCACTTACTATTCTCTACCTCACTTTCTCTCTCCTACCCACTCACAACACCTACTTTAATAACATTATATATATTCACTCCTTATTTTCCGTTCTCAATAGTAAACGGGTAACCTAATGTGGGACGGAGGGAGTAGTTAAGTTTGATTCCATGAAGAAATGTATAATGGAGAAATCGTGATTGTATTGATTACAGAACTTGGTTTATATACAAACATAATAGATGGAACTCCCAACAACTAACAACTCTAACCGACTTCTCACAACAGAAAAACAAACTCTCAAATAGTTACACATAAGACCCCTGAACTATTACAACTTGACACTTGAGTACTCATGACTGTTGTTGACTATCCTTCATATTGACAGCATGTATATCTCTAACATGTCTCCTTAAGAAAATAAGATCATGATGTGAACAATGAAAACTACGGAATCGGGTGAGAAAAGTTCTTTGATTTATAGTAGCGGTACTCAACATTTAGTGTGTGTGGCAGGCACATTCCTCCACCTCGACTGCTACTAAGGGTCTGTTTGAGTAATAGAAAATAAAGGCCGCTCCTTAATTTTACAAACAGAGAGATTCATGGGAACTAGTTGAAGACTTGGATCTACAATCTAACACAATAAAACAAGAATTTCCAGGGATGACATTGATGCTTAACAGCATTACTTTCTTTTATAGTCTGAATCAATAACTTAGAACCATTCTAGAATTACTTATTTAAGCTCTAATTTCTTTAAGCATCATTTTCCCGCAGAAAGAAGCCCTCTTTCCATTTCTCGTAAGCGTACCAATTCATTTAGTAGCAGATCAAGCATATCAACGATACTCGGTATTACTTAAGGTTGTTCATGTCAATGTTATCAGACAAGTTTCTTTCCGAACAAACTAATGCTCTAAATTGCATAATCAATACTTATAAAAAAAACAGCAGAAACTCTAATAACAAGTGATACTTCAAATAGAATCGGAGATTGACCGAGTAAGCGAGGAACCTACTTGTTAAACAATTCCACTCTGTACTCCATTTCTTTCTCTGCCATCCCAAATATCTGCGCAAGAAATTCATCAAAGAATAAATCCCCAAATCAGCAGCATTGATAAAGGGGATAATCCAAATACCCAGAAAGAACATTCATTCACACACACACACACACACTGAATCAAGCAAACATACAGATATCAAAACGAACAGCTCAAATTATGCAATAGGTACGAATAAATTGTACCGGAATTAATGCAATGAAGGAGTACCTGATCTCTGTCTACGGCAGTTGGGATGTTTGGACTTGGAGCCGCCATTAGATCTGAACTATGAAGCAACAAAAAATGAGGTGAAAATTCGAAGCGAAAAGAAAACCCCAAATGAAGCCGTGTGTTTATATCGTTTCTTCAATTGGGATTTTCAAGTAAGAAACCCTAAAAGGGTTTTGGCCCGTTGAGGGTTTTGGGGAAAATGGATCCGGATCCTATAGTGTGAGTTGGGGTGAGAGGTAAGGTTGACACCCTGGTTTTTTTTCCGATCGAATCGAACCAAATTATGTGGTTTGGTTTGATTTTCAAATATGAATTGTTTGATTTGGTATCAAATTTTGACAAATCAAATGGTTCATATAGGTTTGTGGTCTGACCCTATCAGATCAAATTAAATCGCGATTTGAGATCGAACCATCAAACTGAATCGATAGATCAAATCACATTAAATAAACTAATCCTAACCCTCATTTTTGTATCTTATTTAATATTTTCATATATTTATTAAAATTTACTTTTATATCAATAAAAAAACCTGCATTGCGATAAATAAATAACTAAGTTCTATTCACGATTGAAAATTGTAAAATGTTTTTTTTTCCTTCGGCCTATTTCTTCATCTAGTCTCACTCTTCCTCCTACTTTTCTCTCAACACCCGCATCTTTCGCTAATTCTCCTAGATCACGAAAAATTTAAACAAATATAAAAATGAGTTGCGGTCTGAATTGTAGTTTGAACCGTAGTGTAAACCATAGGTATGAACCGCGTGTCGAGCAGTGGTGTGAACCGCGGTTTGAACCACATATTGAATTGCGATTGGAACCAAACCGAACCAAACCATAGCGATTTGGTTTCGTTAGTTTTAAATTTTTTTCATGGTTCGATTCGATTTAAAATTTTCCCAAACCGATAACTATTATTCGATCCATAAATTTCTCTAAATCGAACCATTTACATAGGTAAGCGTGAGTGGTCAATGTACGTAGGTTGACTTCCACTACTAAATTTTCTCATAGAGTGTCCAATTAAAAGAAACAATAGACTCATTAAATAATATTGCACAATTATAAAAAGCATTCATTATTGATAAAATTTTAGCTAATTAACAATTTTAAGCCTTTTATGTTTATATATTATTTTTCTTTTTAAGAATATTGTGTGATGATACAGGAAACGATCTATATCAATCTTATTACAGTAATAGGTTGATCTCCAACAACTATGACCTGAAATCACGAACAAATGACTCGCCGTGGTAATTCCGGCTAATACCCTAAGGCGTGATGATAAGATGCGGTGTTATGAGTTTGTATAAAACTATATGAAAATAACGTAATCTCAAAATAACCAATAAGATATTACCTTTTCACGTTGGATGTAATTTGATATATATAGTCGTGATGTAGGATCGTAATAAATCCCTTAAATCGTGGAGACAATGCAGGCGTAAGGATCTCCATGATTGTAGGAGACGGTTACAAATTGAGTCGTAGATAGACGCACATTTCTGTAGGTCGAGGTCGCTTGAGTATTCGAGGTCGACCTGACTTCGTGCCTTGGTCAGGTAGAGATTGCCCAATTAGATGATCGTATGTCAGACAAATCTAGCTCGGGACCAAGGATGGTCGGACTGAGCTAGATCGACTGATCCATAATGTTTGGGCCACTGGGGCCGTAGTAATTGGATTGGCCCATTTAGTAACTGTGTCTTTATGATGCCTGGAGTGTTGAGCTTCATACGTTGGGCCTGACCCGTCACTTTTATTCCGTTCATGTTGGTGTAATGCCCTAGGCGTTTAGTTATATTTGACTTATAACTTAAACCGCTATGTAATCGTCTTTATCATTTATTATAGAGAAAGTTTATTTGGCATATTATATGTTTGCATGTTTATTATAATAACCTGCGTCCCTAGTTATTGTGAATGACTAGTATAACTTGGTAATGGATAATCATGTAGATGATTATATCCATGAGATGCACATTACACTTATGAATACTTGCTAGAGAACAAGTATTGGACATGACCTACCGATGAGATTTATGACATGGTCTATAGTCATATATGTCATGATTAAATCTCATGATAGTCGTGTCATTTGAATCCTTATACCTGAGATTATTATCGTCTTCCACATGATGAACATTGTATTTGATGTAGTCTAACACTATCTTTAATAGGATAGCAATAAGGGCTATGTTGGCACGATTGAATTCTTGTATGGAAGAATAATAAGTCAAGATGGGATTTGTCCCTTTCGTTGAGAGAGATGTTTTGTTTGGGCCACCTCGATGAATAGTATTGATGAAATGTGTGGCCACGCTCAAGAGATTTGATAGAGATCGAATGCGCTTGGATTATCAGCAATCGAAATCGAGAAAGCATTGGAAACAATATGAGTTGGCGAGGACCATGACTCATGTTCAATTAGGCATCGTGGGCAAAGGGATTGTGACATTTGATCTATCAAGGGAATCAAGCTTTGATGTTATATTAATTGGGTGGATATAATGGTTTGCTAGAAACCGCTTTATGTCTTGTGAGGTCGATGTTTCGACTACACTACCCAACATAAATATAATTCCTAAAGGGTCACACACGAAAAGAACGAATTTGATGAAAGTTTGAAAATTAGGAAATTTTGGGATTTGTCACGACTTGTGACCGGGGAGCACGGCTTCGTGCCTTGGAGTCCTGACTCGTGACAAGAGCACGACTCTTGCCTTTGAAATAGTACGACTGTTTAAGGCAAATCGTGGAAAAGCTTGGGATTGGGGACGACTCGTGCCCTGCAGGATGAGTCGTGCTTCAAGAATCGATACGAGTGTAAAATTTATCACGACTCGTGGGTAC